>JAGTTH010005825.1:0-63303 GCA_022606485.1 Agraylea sexmaculata | reverse complement strand
TGCATCGCGTCCTGTTTTATTGCTTAGCTTAGCTTGACTTTTTTTCACTTTTGCCGCCAGCTAGCTCGATATTAGCAATAAAACAATGTCTGCCATAGCCGTGAGAACGAATTATAATCATACTCTCAATTCCCTGCAGATGTATTAGAATATCAATATCGTATTCTTGTGTATCGAGATCTGCTACTTGGTGATTAGTGGTACCACTGGGAAATACTTTCTAAACTATAACGTGACTCGTATTCCTTAAATTGAGATTTATTATAATATAAAAACTAGTTATTAGATAAAAGAGAAGTTGTGTTTGCATATAATATGTGATCCCTTTGATTTTCAGAAGCCCTTGATATACACAACAATAACTAGAGTCCATTTCGGATAAATTTAAAAGCAAAACAAGCAAATGCCTTTGTGTCTTGAACTTTACTTAAAATCTTGATATCAATTTCACACTCTTTATTAAGGACATATTGTACAATTTTTTATGGCTAAATTCGACATTTATCAAAGAAAATACTGTTTTAATGTTAAATTATCTTATTCTTTAGAGCAGAGTTTCCAGAGACAACCCATATAAATAGTGTTGAAACTAAGTTTGCGGCACTCTGATTAAATTATATTTGTGAAAGCACAATATTTTCCATTGGTTAAAAAGGCTGTATCCTTCATGATCATGGGTATTTAATATGCACATATTATACATATATTATGAATTAAGTAATGGAGGGGACAAAATAAGATAGATTATACAAAATTACTAAAAAGTATATTTAGAGTAAGCTTCAATTTCATAACGGCAGCTGAAAATCAGCAAACGATTTAGCATTTTTATCGAATTATTAGCAAATCGGCAATATGTCGGTTCGACACCATCGATATTAGAAGGCCGGACAAGTGAATGATAAATATACAAATAAACAGACAGACTCGTCTGCATTCTGCTAGTAAAAATCATCCCAGGTTTCAAACAATAGAGTATTAAAATCTTTCAAAAAAAATCTTGATATTTATAGTTCCAATTGTCTGGCTTTTTTATAGGCGTAGTAACGGCCGATTTAAACGAATCAGATTCATTTGTGGATTTACAGCTAATGTGTTATCTACACATTTTCATATATGGAATAAACACAATAGAAGAAGCATAGTTATAAACATAAGATATCGCACGAGTGGCTAAATGCGTGGTTAGTTCAAGTTATTACCGCTGACTACTTCTTTAAGATGTTTAAAATATTATTGCGTTTTAATTGCCATAGTATTGTCACAGCCACACTCAGTGATGACTAGAAACGTGTTGAGTGAGGGAGACACACTCATGCCTTTATTGAATAGGAGAGAAGAGTGCAACAATACACGGATTTACACGAATTATTTATATGCAATACGATATCTAATGTTTATATCTATGAGGAGAAGTAAATGGTTGTGATTGTGATAAATAAAGTCAATAGCAGTGGGTATTAATAGCGAAGGCCAACGTGATAGTGTGGATGAGTAGGTGGTATAATGGCATCAAAATGGCGATGGTGTAGCATACAAGATGGCGGCCGACACTAATGGACGAAGGAATTGACGCGCAAGGAGCCGAATTTCTCCATGTTGGAAGGAAGTGCATCGTACTCAAACCGACCGGAACGAATGCATCCAAAATACATTGCATTCAAAACATTCTCCTTCACAGAACACACTCACCTCCTTTTCAATTTCGACAATAACTCAACACTCATCCCTTTGTGCAAATGTTAAAAGAAGAAATGCCCTGATTCTCCTTGTACTACTTGTATGCGGGTACTAATTAATTATGACCATATATATATATAAACATAAGATATCACATGAGTGGCTAAATACGTGTTAAGTTCAAGTATATGAAGTAGCCAAAAACATGAGTTACCTGGCAAAAATTATACTGTAAACATGTCTCTTCATATCTTCAGTTATATTTCACAGTAAAATGGGTAAATGCATTGTTACTACATGTCATATGGACTCAAATACATCTAGGCTCACTTTTTACCAAAGACTACTTCTTCAAGATGTTTAAATCGTCAAAGTATTCTCACAACCACTCTCAGTGGCCACTAGAAATGTGTTGAGTGAGGCAGACACACTTATGCCTTTATCGAATAGGAGAGAAGATTGCAACAATACACGGGTTACACGACTTATTCATATGTAATGCGATATGTAATGTTTATATCTATGATTATGGAATTGTATTATACAACATATTTTTATTATACTTCCAATACGATCATAAAATAATTATATTAAATGAAGCGTAAGTATTTTTTCGTAAAAAAAAAATATTAATCATATTTTTCTAGTCTTGATTAAGGCTTACTCTGATATCTTGGATTAAGTTTACGATATAAGGCAATGAATTATTACTTTATGGTGTCTAAAAAATAAAAATTTGTAAAATTATTCGCAAAAAGCCCCTTGAATATAAATACACACACACACATATATATATATATGTATATATATATATATATATATATATATATATATATATATATTTATTTATGTGTGTGCGTGTGTATTTATATTCAAGGGGCTTTTTGCGAAGAATTTTAAATGCTAAATCTACAAAGCTATAATTTCACAGAGCAATTAGTCATCTTCAACAAACCTAATTATAAAAATTTAATATATAAAACCAATATAGTATATATATATATATATATATATATATATATATATATATTTAACTAGCAGACTTGGACTATTAAAGACAAGTTGTATATAATTTGAGCCGCCTTGTGGCCCAGTGGCCCAGATTCACGGCACCGGAGTCACTTGGTAGATCTAGCTTAGCAAACTAGATCTTAAGTACTCATTGCTGTGTGGTGGCCTGGGAAACCATCTCTACTATATTCTCCCGTAAAGGCCAAGGTGACCTGGCCAACCCCTTATAAAGGGACTCCCGTCAATAGGGAAGGCTTCACGGTATTATTATTATTTTATAATTCAGTATTTGTAAAATTTTTACGATCAATTTACGGGCACACCAGAGCCAAGATTGGAGACGTTAATGGGCTTCCAGCAACCGGGGAAGTGATTCAGGATGAAGCGGGTTCGAGTCCCGAGGGCTTGCACACTACTTGCAGCCACTCTTGACAGCCTCGTGCACTGGATTTGATACAACCTTTGGGATCATGTGAAGCTCAAGACATGCCACTACAATATTATCAACATTCTCGACTACTATCGTTCTACTGAATTTGTCTACCCTACCTTGAAATCGAGACGTCTATCATAATATTACAACTTCAATGGCCACATAATGTATCTTCAGCATAGATATAAACATTAGATATCCCAATGCATATAAATAATTCGTGTAATTTTGTTTATCCCGTGTATTGTTGCACTCTTCTCTCCTAATCGATAAAGCCTTAAGTGTGTCTCCCTCACTCAACACATCTCCAGTAACCACTGAGAGTGGCTGTGACAATACTTTGGCGATTAAAACGCAATAATATTTGAAACAAGTTAAAGTGTTTGGTAAAAAGTGAGCCTAGATGTATTTGAGTGTATGTTTGAGTCCATATGACATGTAGTAACAATGCATTTACCCATTTTACTGTGAAATATAACTGAAGATATGAAGAGATGTTTACAGTATAATGTTTGCCAGGTAATTCATGTTTTTGGCCACTTGATCCACTTGAACTAGCCACTCATGCGATATCTTATGTTATATATATGATTTTCAAGCTTGTAATAATTTTTGTTGTTAATCTAGAATTATAGAAACTTACGGAATAGAGGTCAAAACAACAGATATTATCAAGACAACTTTTACCTGGTTAATTAGAACCCAAATATTTAATTTCCTTATACTGATAGAATATTATGTTAATTTTGAAACACACTATTTTATCAGCATAATAGCTCAGGTTATCCCTTGAGATTTTATTATTACTATTGCATTTATAGGGAAACAGAATAACTCGAATACAATATTTATTTATCAGCGTAATAGCTCAGGGGATAAGGCTACAAATACTTTTGTAGTGGGTTCTAATCCCGCTCAAGTAAAAAAAATAATAATTCAATCGGTGATTACGTCTGGGAATTTTATTAATAAAATCCTGATCGATCGTCTTGATACAGATTTACTCTGATTTCCTGGATTGTGTGGTAAACACTGAGGCGATTATTAAGTAGACCTGTGTAACTAGTAATAGTTAAGATCACTGAGACCCAAATAAATAACACGTTGTTGTGTCATTTAGACATTTATTATAAGATTTTCATTTAAAATAAAATATGTAAAGCCTTCTTAAAAAGCCGCTCGGGACATATATACATAAATAAATAATAATAACTGATTCACTTTAACCAAACTAGCCTAAAAGGTTGCAAGAATCTGTTTTTTATAAACGATTTAGGATAACAATATATATAAATAATCAAATTACCAAATGCTCTATATTAATCGCGGTGCTCCATCATGTAAATTAAATTTAATAAAATGTAATTGTCAATCTTTAATTTAAATATCAACAAAACCATTCATTTTATGTTTCAAATACAACAGTTGGCCAATAAGGATATTTACTTTATTGCAGCGCGTCCTCGTTATTAAGTTCTCTGATTTTTATTCATATCATCCAAAAATAATCGATCATTAACTCCACGCTTTCGATATGACCTAAAAATTAATTATTCTAACAAGCTACTTGGATTAACTGCCTCCATTATTGGGTGGTTAGGGTCTTCGGCCACTAAATAGTTATATTTAGACACGACCCCCAATGTGTGTTTAGTGTTCGGCTAGTTGATCAATAGTTTGGAAGTTGGTCTTTTCCATTGGTCACTCATCGAAGGTATCGTAAAAGTGATCAGTTAGTTGTTGGTACTTTGATAAGTCAACGGCCAGGTGACCATTACCAACTTTCTTGTTGACGCCCACACCCTTAATCTGACACACTTACTCCATTACTTCTTCTTTATACTCGAAGATGTTTGATGGGAGTGAGGCCTTTCAAGATAATAATTATATATAATAAATATCCAGCCCCAATAATATTATACTAGGTGTAGAGTTTGCCAAGACTATCCATAGTAAATAAACTCAAATTTTATATGCGAACTCATTGGTATATTTAACTAACTATACGTGTTTAGTATAAATTTGTATTTAAATATTTCTTAAAATAAACTACGACCTGATATAGCTGTGCCTTCATATCATACAATTTGGGGATTTACGAGACGATTAGTTAAAAAAATATCGACTTATTTAATTAGCCAAAAAATACTGATACTTTGGAGGTGCATATATCGTTATTATCAGTAGATTTTGGATAGAATTATTTTAATTTCAGTCACAAATATCCCTCTTGTGTATTTTAGATATTCTACAATTCTGTTGTATGCTTAAAATTGCACAATTAGTGCTATTGGCACGTTATTTAATAATACTTCTTAATATTTTTATTGCCCCTTTACATAAATAAGTATTATTATGCACACTTTCTTAATTTTTATACCAAATACATAATTGAAGTGCTTAGAATTAGAAGCTCCCAAATCAAATAAAAGCAGAAAATGTGCATTGTCATTTCAATGATAATCAAGTTAGATTTAATATAATCCGTTATAACTAATATTTGATTAAAAAAAATAGACTGTATTTGGGGGCTTTTGATTCGGAACCCTTCAATTATATAATCCCTAACTTAATTTCCAATACATATTACGTATTTGGATCTACTAATTTTATGTATAATATTTTTTTATTATAATCAATACTACATATTACGCATTCAAAATATGTGTAAACAAAAATTGCGACTTACCGGTAAGATGTTTTCCACTGAAAGTGCGGTTAGGGGATGAAAACAGCAGGTGGATATTCTGAATTAATGTGTTCGTGTCCAAGATTATCCAATCAAATTGAACAAAACTAGCCTTCAAATGGTTGTTTGGCACGAAATCAATGTTTTTATGATTCCATCTTGAGGGTTGACGTTTGTTATGCTCCTTCCCTTCACCCCCAATGCAGGTTCTCTCATACCCGTTTTCCAAATTCGGGAAAGCTTCTCACATATATTGGCACAGAACTTAACACTCACTACTACAGATGGAGTATCAACTATCAAATATATTTAAAATAAATTTAAACAATTTTTTGATATGTACAAAATGTATATTCAGATTATTAATAATATCATATATAATTTGGTAGTAAATCGAGTATTTTCCATAGCTGTATTTTGTTCAATGTCCTTTTTTATTTTGTAGAATATGACTAGGAAATCCATTTGACATTTAAAAATATATTCAATTGTCATAGACCTTATTTTTTATCCTTATTTCTTGAAATATTTACTGAAGGTTTCCTGCTGGTTTTCTTCTTCAGAGTAAAATAACTTTCTCGGCAAGCTTCATTTGATTACTCCATTGTAACTATGATTTTAGTTGTAATTGAAGAAATGGGGTATTTTGACTCAACAATCCCTAATATAGGAACATTAATAAAGGTATAAAAAATAAGGATTTATTTAAATTAAGACCCAATCCTACATGACAAGGATATTCTCAACAACTATCAAATGTTGAAGACCCAACATCATAATGAAAGACTTATCAATAATCTAATTTACCTTTTATTAAAGCAAGATTTTAACATAATCTCACTTAGAAGTATATAGTTCGTCATATATATTTGAGCTTAGGTAATTTTATACTTAACAATATTATTTTTGTATTTAACCCTTCATCAAATAATTCTGCACATTTATCAATAAAAAGGTGAACATATTTTTGAATAAAATTTATTTTGTATTTCTTATAACAGGAATCGCATGAATTTTGAAAATAACAGACATATTACATTCACCGAAGCAGCGTCAATGCATATTATTAAACAATTCTGAATTGCATTTTTTCAAACATCAAATTTAATTCAAACATCAATCTAAAACAAGAAAAAGTGCACAATACTTTTCTCCGAAAACTGTTTAGATATTAATGTACTATAATACTTTTTGATGGGTCAATATAATTTTAACATCGCTATGTTAATAAATAATCAATATTTATACAAGACTAAATAATAAAATTCTCTAACTTATTTACAGATGGAATGGTAATCCAGTATGATCACAAAATAATCAAAAAGACAATATAACAACAAATTGAGTGATGCTACTGAATAAATGGATATGATTTATATTTTACATGGTAACAGATGAACGACTGTTCAGGTAGAACTGATATCCGGAGAGGAAGAAGGTTAAAATATATAAACAAGCGGCTATCCAGCAGTTGTAGGCATTCTGTAATATTAATTATATTATAATTAAAAATAAATGATTAGTCATTAAAATATGTATACACTTACTTGATCATAGCCTCTGTTGGCTTCAGCGTAGAACTCTTCGATGGTATCGTAGTTCTCTTTGAGTGGCAGATCTTCCAACAGGGCCACACTTCTCACGTAGAAGAATATACCCATCATTACCTGAAATATATGAATGTAATATTGAGTGTCGATACTGGATAGTGTTTGTTATATTACAGGATATAAAGCGAGTGAAGACACTAACCAGTTGCACGATGCCCCACGTGGATATAATCAGGCCGCACAGAGACAGCTTTGGTCCACAGATTCTGGCGTTCATCTTCACTTCTCTGTATCTCTGTTCACTGCCTCAACCTCCTGACACCAACTACTCATGTGACGTTCAGTATTGCCAAGCTATAACTCCATTGGCTATTTATTATCACCTTTATTTGTATTTATTATTGATTTCAGTTTTATTCAACCATCTCAGCATTATATAATAGATCTTTTGAATATATATTTATGTTTTAAAGACATAAATTATGTCTAATTGTAAATAATACTATATTTTTGAAAATTGCTATATTGAAAAAAAGGCGTATTTCTAAATAAAAAACAAACATACAGTCGATAAGGTGTTTTATTAGACTAAACACGTTAAAATAATAAACAATTATATGTATGTTCGCCAGTTATAAAATGGTATGATGTATGCATGCGGTGAGTCAGTAGAGAGTAGAGTTTAGCAAGTGTGACAGGTGGTGGTCATCATGGTCGACAGACTTGGTTATTATAGCCTTTATTTAACCCTGTTGTACTGCAAAAAGTAGTCTTAGTTACAGTTTTAAACTAGGAAGACCCATAATAACAATTTGCTAAAAACTAGATGAACTAATTATTCCAAAAAAATGGCACGACTCAAATGACATTTCCCTAATCCTTCTGTCATCACAATGTCTATTTTATTTACCATCTGTGAAATTAACAAAGAGACTGTGGCAGTCACACTTTATGTACATATTTTCTATATGATAAATGAATCACTTCCTGTCATGTCTTACATTCAATGCGTTGTTTGCAATTACAATAATTATACATAAATTTAAAGTGACAAAATAATCACAATAATAGAATTGCACTGACCTCTTTTTACTCTCTTGTTTTATATCCCATGCCTTAATATAATTATATTTTCAGTAAACTGCGAGGCAAATGCCCGTAGGATAAGCATGGTGGAGAGTTGTTTTGGAAGCTCTGGACAGGTAATAAATCATTGTTTATTCGATTTTTGTGAAATATATTTACATTATTTTACAATTTTAGTCATTATCAGTACCCGGTCGAGTTCTGGTAGGAGAAGGAATACTTACTAAAATGTGCCGAAAAAAACCCAAGTCCAGACAGTTTTTCCTCTTCAACGATATATTAGTGTATGGGAATATTGTTATGAACAAAAAGAAATACAATAAACAACACATTATACCCTTGGAAGAAGTAAAATTAGAATCGTTACAGGATGATGGTGGTGAGTTTACAAGTGATAAGACACTTGCGTAGTTTTATCACTAGAATTAATTATCATAACATTCAATGCTGACATATCATATTTAATGACTCATGGGGTCATTTACTTTCAACACACCATCCTTATTATTTCAAAAGAATATGTACAATAATATTTATCAGATTGAGAAAGATTCTGATAATTATTATGAGGTCATCAACTTGTTTCACCCTACTTAATGTTATTTAAAATGATATATTAATCAATATATCATTGAATTATGTATATGCAATGTTGTATTGGTAGTTGTATAACATATAAATCTATATCATATTCTGCTGATATTAATTTATTGAATGATTTTAAAAATTAGTATTTTAAAAAATACCTTTGTTATGATTCTTTTTTGTTATCCTGAATTTATTGCATTAGTCACAGATTCATTCAATGCAGTTTGTGGTGAACTCTAACCTGATGATTCATTCTAATGTGGTTTACATTCATTTGAATTATAATCATATAAAATACCATGATTAGCTCGAGCAAATCAATTTATTGATTAAAGCGACAGTTGTTTTCGACTGGCATTTTTATTGCACAATTGTGTTATATAAAACAAGCTGAATAAAGATTTACACAATCTAATTGTCAAATGTCAACTGAGAAGACCTATAAAAAAAATCATGTAATATGTATACATTTTTTTTAATAGAATTGGAAAATGGTTGGCTCATTAGAACAGCATCGAAATCATTTGCCGTTTATGCGGCTACAAAGTCTGAAAAGGAGGAGTGGATGGCGCACATAGATAAGTGTATTGAAGATCTTCTAAGAAAAAGTATGTATCCGATTAGTTCACAATGTGAATATGAATTGCTTATTATTATAATTTAATAAATTGTTTATAGGCGGAAAGAAGGCTGTTGAAATTCATGCAGCAGTTTGGGTTCGGGATAGTGACGCTCCTGTCTGCATGCATTGCAAAAAAACACAATTCACAGTTTTAGTTCGAAGAGTATGTGGCAAAATATTTGTTGTCTTGTGAATGATATTAATGTTGTGAATTTTTCTATTCTAGCATCATTGTCGTAATTGTGGCTCGGTTGTGTGCAATCCGTGCTCGTCCAAACGCTTCGTTCTTCCGGTCAAGGTGACAAACCATTGAGGGTTTGCTTGCATTGCTTTTATCAGCTATGCCAAGATCAAGATAGGCCACGCGGAGTCAACACTCCGGATCAAGCCGCTACTTCAGGTATTTTAGAAATTTTTGTAATATTGAGTTTAGTTATATTGTAAAAATTATTTAAACTCGAGGTATAAAATTTTGATTGCTCTATAAATACTAAGATAAATTTTAAGACACACTTACCCTTTATCTTACCCCAAATGACTGTGATTAATGATATTTAGCAATTTATGGTCTTTGGTGAATAATCTCACTTCGAGCATGTCTAACTTGAAAAATATTAAAAAAAAGGCCTTGACTCATCCAAAACTGACACATTACTAATTTATTCAGTATATTTTAAATGTGTTCAGAAAGAAGGAAGTTGATTTCACAAAAACACTTCTACTAAGTTACTTAAAATTTAAAGTCCTTTTTTAAAATAAAATCTGTCTTCTAAAATAATAATAAAATTCCACTCGGAAGTTATAATAAAAAAAAAATACATATTCATATGATTACCATTGAAGCATTAATGATGAAAAGCACAATCCATATATTCAGTTGCAATTGTTTCGTAAACTCACTGTGAAAAGTATAAAAACATATAATATATTTTAGAAAAACCCACATCCGGAGAATCTTCCGCAGAAGACGACACCGACGACGATGATGAACACCGCAGTAATATGGAAAGTCACAATGAAGTAAGTATAATTCCTCACACACACTACTTTCCATTGATTTGTCATCACAATTTGTACGAATATTGCACAATTTATTATCAAACAGGGCTTCAGAAGTCATTTTGGAAAGTTAGTTTTGGAAAGCTTAGAAAATATCAGCTGTAAGTGAGGGACTTTATGTAAGTCGTATTTCACCAGGTTCATATTGTCGTTTTATTGCATGAGTTTTTAATATTGTAATGATTTATTGCTTTTAACAGTTTTGTAGAAATTTTTATTGTGTTTGTGTGAAGTGCATGATTATCTCACACTTTTCATTACGGTATTTGAGATATTGGTTTGTTTTTTCCAGCCTACGTTCTACGGTGACGCTGAGAAGACTGGGGATACTAGTGTTGGATCCCAAAGCAATGGTGCTTTGCAAAAGTGAAACTTGCTAATAATATATTTCATCACCAAATTTGTGCGATGACATTGACGATGATGAGTTTGTAACGGAACTCGTCCACACACTGCTGTAGCACATTTATTTTGTACCCATCAATATGCAGATATTTTTATCTTTTGTGTTTTATCAACCATTAGAATTATTCAGCCTCGCTTGCTTGTACATGAGGCATTTTTTTAGTTTTATAATTTTATGCATATATCGTTTCACTACTTGTCATCAATCATTAGCTATCTCAGTTTCCTCATAATTTGTATTTTTAATTTTTTTCGGTTGTTTTTCATTTAATTATTACCTATTGTATGTTGAATAATATTAAAAATTCATCCAGGGGCTAATCAGAATCACCTTCCATCATTTGTTTAAATACTCTGTAGAATATTGGCAATCAAGTAGCAATAATCTTGTTTTTTTTATTGTAGCAGAGCTCACATTGTTATTATTATATTTAAAGTTTTACACACACATCTCAGGCTAATAAATATTTTAAAAAGATGACTAAGCATTAGGTATTTTAATTTATATAAGATTTATTTGCTTCACTATCATGCTCGTTGTATCTTTCTACATGTCTAGCGTCCGGCCACAATTATTATCCCAATTCAATAAAGTTTTTACAATAAACCAGTATTAACATACGAAGATCGAGTATGTCGCTCGGTGATGTACGTTTTTTTATAAATTGTAAACAAATCGATAATTATTTTTTAACAATCTTTGTACATTGTATCGATTCTTATGAACAGATGGTCTTAACAGCTATTAAAGTGATAAAAAAATATATTTACTTCATTCTAATTTATATACTTAAATTAAAATTCAATATGTATTGTATTCTCAAACATGTTAATATCAAAATAAAACTGTTTTTCGAAACATCAAACAATGTGTGTGAATCAATAATACCCCGATCATTATAATATATGTATATTTTTTTATTTTGTAATGACTTATAAAAATATTAATTTTCATTTCATTATCACAAGTTTTTACATTTTATCCGAATTGGCTGCCAATTCAAACCATTGTCGCAAAGCGTCACTAAGAACAGCGGGTAATGCAATAATATCTCTCAGAATCAAATAGAACGGGAACGGGAATGTGTCCAAATAAGGCTTAAGAGCTTCCAACTGCTTAGTCTCTGAATTGAAAACAGGACTTCGAATATCCAGAATGGATTGCTGATAAACAAAATAATATTATTAATATTAATGCCGAGATAGTTGATAGGAGTAGAAAGATACTTACATTGTTTACAGGATTATCCACAATCAAGTAAACCATGAATATTCCTTTGTGTCTGGCTCTCCTGACCGCCTGCGTTACACGCTCTTCGCCTTCGGAAAATATTCCCCGTCCGTCACTGACAATCAAAAGGAGTTTCGCATTCAGAGCATTGCTTGATTTACTCTGCTCTTCAAACATGCTCACGGTAAAGTCGAGAAGCTGGGCTATTTTCGTTTTGGTTTGTTGGAAAGTTAAATTCTCGAGTAATTTACTTCCCGAGCTCTCCGTGAACTGTTCCGAGAATGAATGCAGTATTTTAGAACTTTCGCCAAAACTCAATACGGAAAGTTCGCCTGCTTCGAGTAGGTTTAGAGCCTAAAAAATTTTTATTTATATTATTTATTTAATTTGTACATCCCGAGGGGCTTTAAAGAATGTTTTGACAAATTTTGATTTTTTAGACACAACAACGTATTAATTCATTGTCTGTCGGTGATCTTAACTATTACTAGTTACACAGGTCATCGAGTGACTCTGCCCAACTTATTAATTGTCTCAGTATTTATCTCACAATCCAGGAAATCTTTCCCAGGATTTTGTTTTTCTCAGTATAATTAATACATATTAGACAAAATTCATAAGAGACGTACCTGTGACACTAGGGCCAAGCTTTCAAAGGCCATTTCTTTAGATTGGTTATCACTCATCGAACTCGAGTCGTCGATAGCCACAGCTATTTGATATTCTCTCTTAGCAGGTCTAGTTCTTCTTAACCAAATGCGATCTTTTCTAAAGTGGGATGCGATATATGGAATAACCCGTCGCATATTTATTCTTCTACCCGTACGATAATCACCTGCGGACAGATTTATTATAGATATGACCGGATATAAAATTTCGTCTAATCAGAGCATTACCTGCTAATCTGCTGATTCCTGTGGGCTCCAGAACAAGTCGTAGTTTTTCAGTGAGCAACCGAGCCTTTTCAGATGTCTGACCCCAAAGAGTGTGCCAATGGGTTGTATTTTCGGAACTTATCGATTTGGTTATGACAATATTATCTCTTACGGATATTAAATCTTCCACAGGTCCCGACAATAATAAGGGTGTTTGTGCTTTTTCGATCCTGTAAAAAATTACGATTAATCATACTTGTAAATACAATCAATTAAATGTTACTAACTTGGTATGGAAAGTTGTTTCCGAGCCTCTTGGGACTATCATCGTTTGAACATCTTCTCCGTCGATTTCCATTGCTGTTTCACCTGCGATGTCGTCAGTCTTCTTATCGCCCTTTTTAGAAACTTTATCATTATCATTCAAGTTTTTATCTTCACCGACATTTTCAGGTTTAAGTTGATCAGCATTTGTATCATCGATCTGGAAGAATATCGATTATAAATATGCATTTCTTAAAAAAATTGATTTATTTGAACCTCTAAATCTTCTGTATCATCCATTATAATATCATCTTCAAGATTTTCTTTATTGGCCTCTTCTTCCGGTTGATTAGGAACTGGTTGGGACTCTGCCTGTTCTTTTGTCGCTGCATCAATGGCCTTTAAATTAAAAATTATAAGTTAGATTTTTAAAAAATGCATATTATGATAGTGATAGTTACTTGAATATCCCTTTCTTTAGCTTCTTTAATATGCTGGAATACGTCTGCCTCAGCTTGATCTTCATTTTCCGCTGCCCCATCTGGATTGTCATCATTTTCATCTTTGTTGTCTTTATCTTGAATATTCAATATTTTCATTTTCTTCTCACATGGCTCTTTTGTCTCACCTAAAAATGATTTGTCAAATAAAACATGTAACGACAAAAAGATAAATAATATCTACCGAGAGCTCTCTCCTCTTCAGTTGTTCCGGGTTTGTTGCGTTTTTCACTTTTCTGTGTCTCCGATTTTTTCTCATCCTTGGCATTGTTTTGAGGAATATTCATTTTGTTACTTTTGTGCCCGATTTGATTTTCGCTGAGCTCAGATTGGCCTGTGCCGTCTTTTTCATCACCCTCTTGCTCTTGAGATTGTTCCTGTTTGAAAAATTTATTATTAACATCATATTTGAATATAAGAAAATATCGTAACGAACATATGGAGCATTTTGTTCTTCTTTATCTAAACTGGGGTTGGTCTCGACCAAATCCTTTGAACCATCATTATTTTCCGAGCTTTCAACATTGTCTTCAGCTGTTGGAGTATCTTTCGATGGTTTGGCTTCATCCTTTGCAGTGTCGGGATTTTCTTCTTCCGGTGGTTTTTCTTCATCGACATCGGCTTGATCTTTATTTTTATTCGGCTCCTCAGAGACTTTTGGAACTTCATTATCATCATTCATATCTTCTGGTACCTGTTCATCGTTTTTATCTTCTGGATCTTCCTTATTATCTAATCCATCATCCAAAGTTTCATCTTCCTCGTTTGACGGATCCATCGGTGTATCCTAAAACATTATAATAAGATGTTTTTAATAAACACATATGAAAAGTAATAACAAAATATATTACTTCATTTATATTCTCAGCATCTTCTTTATCGCTTAAGTTAGCATCATCTTCATCATCATCATCGAGTGGATTTTTGTTTTCAGGATCCTTTTGTTTTTGATCTGTTTTACTTTCTTTTTCATCAACAGAAGGCTCTTCTTTGTCTTCAAGTTTGTTTATTTCAAATGGATCGTTTGGATTTTCGCCATCCTGAAATAATTTATTATTAAATAGAAGAAAGTGTGTTATTGTATAAAATGTTAAATCTTAAAAACCTGTTCTTCTTCCTCTTTATCATCATTGTTTTCTAGATTCATATCATCTGGCAATTCCATGGGTTCAGGCTCAGGCAATGGTTTTTGTTTACCGTGATAAGGATCAACATGATCATCATCATATTCCGGTTCTTCCATTTCATTGATATCTTTTTTCTCCTTCTCTTGGCCTTCATCCACATTGGATTCTTCATTCTGTTCATTATTTTCTTTAGCGCCATATTGTTTTTCCTTTAATGATTTTCCAGATCCTTTTTCATTTTCATCCTTTTCTGTTTCATTTTCATTATCCTCTTCGTCGGATCCCCAAATTTGTTGATCCAACCTAAGAATATTATAACATAAAATATGATTTATAAATAAATAAAATAGACTTACTTATCAGCGCCCATTTCAGTTTCACCCATTTGTTTATCAGCGTCTTCTTCATCGGATTCATTCTCATCATCTATAATAAAATCGGTGTTTGAGTTTTGTATTCTATACGATATAATTTTTTACACTTACCATCATTTTTTTCAACATCTTGCAAATGTGACTCAAAATCATCAGTCATGTCAACACCCTTGTCTTCTTCTTTACAATCCTTATCGTCTTGTTTTTGCTTTTCTTCCCCAGCTTTATGGGCATCTTCTAACTGATCCTATAAATGAAAATTTTTTTTTAATATATTTTGGGCTATTCAATATTGTAATATTGAGGTTACCTGATTTTCAATTCTATCCGAGACATCCTTTTCACCTTCTCCATCGCCGAGTCCCATTCCTCCAGCTGAGGAGCTTTGGCCTTCTCCTTCGCCACTTTCCAAATCAAGTCCAGATGGAATGCAAAAACTGTATATAAAAAATTAAATAACAATTACATATTTTATATTCAAACTTTAGAGATACACATAATTGTTTTTTTTTTACCCTTTAGTGGAGAGTTCTTTGAAGATGCTGGATATTACAGAAAGCATTTTGCATGAAACTCTGTGAGTGGCGACTTGTTGAGTCAAGTAAAATTGTGCCAACAAACATAATTGCTCCAACAACGGAACAGATCTTGAAAGGCTTTGTTTATATATTTTAATCTGGCTGTTTGATTCACCAATATTAATGAATTCACACAAAAGAGTGTTGATTTTGTTAATTATAACAGTTAAATTCAATTCATTGATGTCCGAAAAGAGTTTTTCTTGAAGCTCCTTTCGCAAATGATTATCTCTCATATCATCAAAGATTTCATCGTCTTCAGCATCTTTATTTTCACATTTTTCATCGTCAGCTTTGACAACTGTATGTTTTTTATAAATTTCTTGAATTGTATAAAGAATGGAATTGACCAGATCTTCTATTTTCATATTGAATTGGTTTAATGAAATGTCACTGTGTTCAGAAATGATAGAATTGGTTTCATTTTCAATAGATTGTACATTTTCAAAATCTTGGGAAATCTTTTCTTCCAAGTTGATTAGAGATGACGCGATTGGATTTTGCATCGTTCCAAATTCAGAACTTTCTTCAATCTTGTATAATTCAATCAACATTTTAATTTCACTAACAATCTTCTTTATTTCAAGAGAAGCATTATCGATTGTATCTTTGTCACCTTGAGACATTACATTTGTGGAAGATTTCACATTTATCGACTTATTCTGACAAACGTTAGGTAGTACAGTCTTGAGTTTATTCAAATTGTTTTTATGCTTTGTTGAGATATTGATTATGTTTCTCACACTGTCGATTGCATCATTCCAAATAGAATCATTTTTATAACATTTCAGCATCTTGTTTTCGCTCAATGCCATATCGAATGCAAGTTGTCTTCTCAATGATGATTCATATGCTATAATCTTGGATGGATATGCTTTCAGTACAAGTTTGAATTGTTCCATTGTAAATATGACAGTACTAAATGAGTCTATAAGTGTGTCTAATTTCAAATCGTAGATAGACTGATGATATTCATTCAAATCTGATTCGCACAGAGCAGATACTTTACTGACTTGGTTTCTAAACATGCTGAACAAACGGGAAGATTTTCCCAACTGTGTCTTTTGATCTTGTATCATAAGCTGAAATTTAAGCAAAAAATTTAATATTTTGGTATTTACCTAATAATAAAATGTATACGTACCATTAAATGAATGGAGAAACCTTTGCACCTGTCGATATTTTGAGGACCTAAATCAGCATGTGGAGATACCAAAGACATCATCAAAGAACCGATGTGTGCAATACATTTCTGATAATACATTTCACAACCATCCCAAAGTGACAACAAAGCTGTATCACAACGTCTAAAATAATGAATATATAAGACAATTTTATTTAATTTAATATAAAAAAATAATTTATTACTTGTTTTTCAAATAAGATAAAGTAGCTTTGAGGTCAATTGGTGTAACGGTAAAGTTGATGATATTACTACGCCTTACGGTATTTTCAACCAATCCGGTTCGATATGATATTCCGATTTTAGTAAGCGTTTTGAATAAATCTGCTAAAGCTTTTTTCTTCTGTTGTAAGAAACCTTTGGCTTGGGTTTTTTGTTTTTCTTTCGGAATGCCTTTTGAAACCTAAAACGTTGAATGTGTAATTAAAGGAAATTTATTATATAAAAGGTGAGTGTCTTAGATACTAAAACATACTTCTAAATCCCTTAGTCGTTTCGATGTTTCAATGACCTCAGTAACAAAGCTGTCTAAAGATTGTAATAATTCGGGATAGGGTGAATTAGTCACCGTATCTTTGCATAATCCTTTGGCTTTGTTTACTAAAGACGGCATTCTAGACAAAGAAGACATGGTAGACGAGTCATATTTTAAAATTTCAGTGTCACTCAATTCGTCAAGGAATTTCTGAAATAGAAAATGTATTAAAAACGTTTCAAATAGAGCTTTAATTTAATTTTATATATATATACTTTGATTAATCGGGTTGAAATTTGATGATGGGATGGATCAACCATAAAATGATACATCGGTGCACTGGCTACTCGTTTGGGTCTATCCCAAATACCGACAGCTGTGCTGGTATTTTCTGCATTTGTTTCCACACGGAAATAATCACTAACCTTATCTTGAAGAACAATCTGTAAAAGGATAAAACATATTATAGATTAATTATATTTGGATATGAGAATATTAGTATGCACCTTAAATTCTTTTATATGTTTTTGAAGTGTTTTGTGAGCTTTTTCGACCAAGTCTTTGACGGCCCAATAGCTGAGATCTCTTTCCCAGGAGCAAATTTTAACAAAGTCTCGTAGTTTCTTCTCGACAGGTGCACGTTTCTCCTTAATCACTGTCTCTATTTGTGATGAGAATTGAGAATAATACGTATACAGGTTCCATAGAACTGACAACACTTCATCTGTAAAACAATGGAAATCGTAAGTATTGATAGATTTTAAATTACATTGATAATTGGTAAAAACTAACCTCTTTTAGCAGAATATTTGAAATGAGTCATGTAACAGTGGAAAGAGTAGAGAATATCCATTCTTTTGAAAAATTCTCCAATTGAAGATTTTTCAATGAATACTTGCATGGCTGAAATAAACTGGAAGCAACTCATTTTTTCTTCAGGTGCAGTCGGTAGAGTAACTTCTATTTTCTGCGATGTTAGGGGTTTTTCACAAATATAACAATCAATCAGTACAAATATGTGATACCAATATTTGTAAGCTTCGTTTTGACAGCTGAAATATGCAAATAAAATATACAGTAAAACTAATCTTAAAATATAATTCATATTCAACTAACTTTTCATATGTAGTTGACAAGCAATCTCTCCAGCTATTCAGCTCAAGTTTTCTCCAGGATACAATTTGCTGAGCCAAAGACAAAGCTATGTCGTTCATATTATTGTCTTTGTGAGCATGTTCTTTATTCCATTCTTCAACTTTATCTCTTAAGAGTTCAATCCCGGTAAGAAAACGAACCACCGGACTTGTAACAGGAAAACCAAGTATTCGAGTTACTACTTTCAAAACCTACAAACAATGAATTCGCATTGATAAATTCATAATTTTATTAAATTCATTTTACTAATTATTTACATCAACCAGGATGGGAAAATCAGGCCACTCTTCCAATAAAGCATTTGTCCTATTTTTAGTTTCTTCTAATATGGTTAAACATTTTTGTATTTCACTCGGCCATGAATCATGATAGAAATTAGGTTTTTTATTAGTAGTATAACTGTTGTTATCTAAAAAATTATACATCACATTAAATTTATATAATTTTGATATATATGATACTTTGTTTATATTCACCAAGGTAATCTTCACCATCAACTGCACTTCGAGCATTGGCAACAAACACCATTAAGCTTGGCAGTAATAACCTGTCGATATTCGGGTTTAAGCCTTGCACTAGATTTCCAATCAAATGATGGAATGTCTCATATCTTTCAATGAGCAAATGCAAGAAATCGTTGGACAATTTATTTTCAGTATAAATTGGCAACCATTCAGCCGAAGATAGATTTTTCATCAATTGACAATGTAGTGTAGCTATTTCAATCAGGTTTTCTTTAGTCAGCAGTATTTTATCATTGTTTGTGTTATTGTTTGGAAGCGGTTTAGCTTTAGGTTGCTCCAAAAGTGCAGTTCTGAAATCTACAAAATCTACATCCACATATGAGGGAAACAATATATTCCTTTCCAGTTCATCTTCTTCTTCTTCAGTCAAATTGTCACATTTAGTTCTACAATTGAAATACACAGTAAAAACCTTTGGTAAAATAATTAATATGAATTAATTTGCATACTTGGTGACATAGAGAGAGTCTTCTTCTTGTTTCTTCTTTTCGATTGCACTTTCTTGTTTTTGCCATGTCAGAACAGCTTCGTTTAAGATTGATTGGAATCCATCCCACAAGTTTTCATCAAATCTTCCTCTTGTCAAACAACCGGAATAAATTTCTTTGAGGCTTATAATAAGGAGTCTAAAACCACAAAAAAATTGTATTATTAGATGATACAATTTCAAATTACTATAAAATTTAATTACCTGTAAGGCTCTCTTTCCAAATTAGCGTCATCATTTGACACATTTAATTTGATGAAATCAATCAAATCTTTAGACGTTAAGAAGTCTGCAACGTGCAGATTGTTAAAAAGTTTCCCATTTATTATAGGATAGCGAATAAGATTCTCCATATACTCGTTCAATGAAAACTTTTTATTATTGCTGACAGTGATTTGCTTCATGGCTTTGATTATGGAATTTTTCATCAAAGTGAAACCGTATATTAGATGAGTGACAGCATTCAAAAATGGTTTGACTACATCGGGATATGCGTTGCTATAATTGTCAGCCATTTTAGAGTAGAAACTTTGAATGGAATATTGCCACAGAGAACATTCTCTAATAGCATCATTGGCTACTTTCATATCTTCAGTATTCAAATCAGTCTTTAGGGTAATCATATCAGTTAGAATTTTAAAAGCATTTACCAGTTGTTGATAGTGTTTTGAAAGAATACTAGGTGATGCTATTGAATTGGAAAAATGACAGAATTCCTATAAAAAATTAAAAGCACATTAATTAACAATTCATTCAATTCAATTAATTTAAATAATAAAAAATTGACTCACTTTAAATACTGATAAATAAGCAGCATCAGGAGGTCTGTATGTATATCCTTTAGTTTGTCGATTAATCTTATCTGTATTTAATTTCCTAGATTGAACTAACAGTTCGTAATGCGGATGTAAGTGAGAGTATTTATCATAGAAAACATTTTTGTCCAATATTTGACAATCTGAATCGTCACATTGGAAAATAGGTTCACACGAGTTTTCTCGTAGAAGTGTATTTAATTCATTGTTTGAAGGCACTATTGTTCCTTTGATCATGTGGTGTAATAGAGTAACATTGAAAAATGAATCGATTAATTCATTATCTTCCCGTATATACATATGCTTCAAATATTCTTTGCGCACAGGATCCATCGAACCGACTTCTCCAAAGAAAGCAACTTGGCAAAATGCTAACAGTGTCCAAGATTGGCCAATTTTGAAATTCAATGTATCGTCGATTTTTGTTGATGCTTGAATATTTTCTTTAATTTCATGCACTATTTGAACTCCAGTATTCAAACTTTGACAAACGTGATTTTTCAACACTAATGCTTTCTGTGAACATTCATCATCGTGGTGTGTAAAACATTTTTCAATTTCTCTTGAACATGCCAAGGCAATATCTTCAATATTTAAAGCATCAGACACTTTATAATTTGTTATTTTTCTATTTAAAGCCAAATCCAGACTCAGGATAAAATGTTTGTAATTGTTAAAAAGCATTTTGGCATCTGCAAAACTAAAAAAATAGATTTTTTTAATGATAATTAAAAATTTGTATAATTATTAAAAGCAACCAATATTGTAAACTCTGCAAAAAATATGCTGAGACATAAGTTAAAATTATTTCAAATACCTTTGGTTGAATACTTCATTGCTTGACATTAGCATATTTTCATATAAAATGTTATGAAGGGTGTACAATTGTTTAGATCGTTCCTTGTAACCAACTAAAGCTGATGGTATTTCAAAGTTTTCATTTTCTAATATAAACAATAATAATTAGATATTATCAGTTAATAAAGATTACTTAATGAGTAAATAGATACCTTGAGTGTTTGTATGCATAACAATTTCAACAGTATTTAATGTTATATGGGGTAAATTAATAGCTAATGTGTTGTTAACTTCAGAAGAAAAATCACTATTCACACTGTCCATATTTTTTATATCAAAATTAATCCACCTCGAATAGTTAGATACGGGAGAATACTCAAAATATCGGGTAAAACAATCCATTATTTCAGCACAGTTTTCATTTATACTAAAAAAAAAATATTAATTTAATCGACTTTGCATGAGAGAGATCATTTTGTCTGGATGATACATACATCATGAAATTTTCAGTAAAATATTCACTGTTTAAAATTTGCTTCGAATCTAGAATTAGGCTTCGTATTTTGCTAGGAATGGACGGAACAGAATCAACAGCTACTGATAAATATTCAAGTATCCTCATCAGAGTTTTTGTTAGAGGAGTTTTGGTAATATCTTGATTTTGAGATTTTAATACAACCCATTCAAACAATTTAATCTTCATCAAATTAACCATTTTCAAAATGACATAATCCTTGAGAGGCCACAGTTGAACTTCATTTTTTATTTTATTTTGTTCTTCAATTGAAAGCACCCGGTTTCCTTGTTTTTCATCTTCTATGTTGAATTCATCAAGTAATTCATTGATGTTTGATAAAGAATCATCAGTTATTGTTCCCCAGGAGTTTTCAAAATTCATTGAGAACTTAAGATATCTATGATTGAGCAAACACAACAAGGAATCTTTGGTGAATTTTCCTTGTTTTTCAGCAATCAATGTGCAAGATTTCTTAAGCAAGGTCTCTTTTAAAATGAATGTTTCGAAAATATGTTCATTCATGTAAGGAGACGGTTGTCCAATATTCTTTTTTAAATGTTTACTTATCGGTCTTAATGGTGAATTTTGAGATTGAAGACTGTTATTGATTGTGAGGAGAAGTTTATTGAATTCTTGAAGATTTGTATGAGAACTTTTAGCAATTGTTTTCATTTTCTTTATGAGATATTTTACCAACCATTTGTAATGGATTTCAATATTCACAACGACATCTTCTTTTAAAAGTTTTATTTTATTTTTGCCTTTAACGTCACTTGTAAAAAGGGGCTCGTCACAAACTTTGAAAAACCGATTTCTCCACAACAACAGCAAGATCAGTTCATTCCAAGTGTTGTTTGATAAAAGAGTGTGTTCATTTTCAACTAAATCCTTGAAGATATTGTCTGTTTGCTTTATCACTGAGGAACAGTGTTTAACAACCAGGATGTGTGACAAATCAGCAATCTTTTTATTTATAATGCTTTCAGAATATTCATAGGTTGTCAAAGCATTTGAATATTTTTTAAGCGAATAATCTTGGATGGCTTTGATGGTTAAGAAATAGGAGTATATAGAGAGTTTATTTGTATAGTCTGATTTGTCATGATTGTGTTTCAATTGTATTTCAGTTAATAATCTCTCATCTATGGGGTAATTTGGATCCAATGACTGTTGTGTCGAATAAACTTCGAAAAATTTGTTATTCAACAAATTTACCCAGTCTTTTAAAATTGTATTTTGCTCACTAATTAAATCATTAATTCTTGATTGGCATATTTCATATCTAAATGTGAGATCATTTACACTTGAATGTGAGTAAAAATTATAAATTAAAAAAGCTACTTTTGATATATCTCCAGAAGCTAATTTCATATGATTAGAAATTGCCTGCATTAGGCAAAATTCATCCTGCAGTACAATTTCTAGTTGTGAATTTGAATTTAATTTATTCGAAATCAATGTGTGATGTTTTGAAAATTCTCCGTGACATTTTTTCAACTCTTTGTCCAATTCAGCTTTAATCAAATCGTTGAGTAACTGTAACATTTCATTTTTATTCTCGGCCAAGCTCCTATCCGACCCCAAGAAATCAGATACACTTCTCGACTTTATATAAATGTCTGAAAAGCTATTTTTGACAGCTTCTGATAAAGTCTCTCCTCGAAGCAACTGTTGTGATGTTAAAAATGCAGCTTGAAGAAGATGACAAAGAGTAGGTTTATCGTAGCCTAAACAAAATTATGAAATATTAGTTCAATTTAGAAATCGTTTCACTTAATAATCTACAAAGCCACTTGCTATTAAAATTAACATACCTTGAATAAACAGTGATAATTTTTCATGGATTCTCATAAAAAGACTATGATGTGAATTTTTCAGTCCCTTTGAAGACATCATGGCAGAAATATCAAGTGATGATAAATTCTCAGACAATTTATAATCGACTGATCCTTCATTTCCAACAATAAACATCTCAACACCACGATTACGCATAGCTCTAAAAAAAGAAATTTAATGTTGATTTATGGAGGTAAGGTGGATTAATTGCAGAAGACAAACCTAGATATTTCTCCGTTTTTAGGATCCATAGCAAAAAACATTCTAAAATTCGGATGCGGTTTGATTTCATCAGCATGACCGCCTCTTTCGGGAATACTAAGAAAACCGTTTGGTTCTAACAAACCATTAAGACGATCTAACACAGCCGAAGAACACAAATTCACATTGTCAATTAATAACCAATGTCCTTGGAGTAAGCACTGCCAAAATATAATGAATACATATGTATATACAATTCAAAACAATAAAAAAATATATATTCTTGATATTTTACTTTGACTAGTAATGAATCCACCCATTCAAACTTTCCACCAGCATTAATACTTCCTTCTTCGGTAACTAATCTGTGAAGTCTTTGTAATTCAGTAGATATATCTAGAAGTAAATTCTTAATGCATTCTTCTTCTTTGTTTATAACCATCAAGTTATTTATTAAATTTTGTAGATGACTTTGTTTTGTGAAAAATATTTTAGTTTCATCATCCATGGTGTGAGTATTTTTTGAAGTATCTACAATAAATTCAAATTAATGTCAAGATTTATTGTTAGGACAAAATATTCATATCAAACCAACCATTTTGATCAATATTTTGAAAGACTTCCCATTGGTTTAACGTTTCAAAGGCTTTTTCTCTATTGTTTTGAGATATTAACTTTTTGAATGTGGTGACCACACAATTTTGTACCTTGAGTGATATATTTTCTAAATGTCTATTGAAATCAGTCTGAAATATGAAAAATTAAGTGAAAGAGAATATTTTAAGAACAAAAAAAAGTGGTAATATTTTATTTACTTGTTCAAAACCTCCCAAAACATCTGTCGTGTCCATAGCTGAAGTCACCGGTAGTATTTTTAAAACATTGCCTGTAAGCCGAGCTAATACTTCTACACAACTACTTTTGCCGGTAGCTGTTGGTCCGACCTAAGAGCAATTATACATTTTTTAATGTTACTTAAAAATGTATATATAATCAAGAATATGTACTTACTAAAATAGAAAGCCAGTTCATGTTCACACATTGTACAAGAGATTTTAGTATTGGTAATTGATTACGGAGAATCAAAAGCTCTTTGGCGGAAGTGCCACTGTCCATAATGAAATTAGTATTTTTTCTTTGAATGTTTACATCACCAATATGAACAGTATTTTCTGTAATGTAAAATAGTGGGTGTTCTGAACTTAAGGGGTATTCTGGGTAGAATAATTCACGATATATTTGTTGAACATGTTCTTTGTCCAATGGAGTTCTCATTCTGTCGATGTATATGAGTTTTGCAAATTTAGCTGGATTTAATTTACCATCATCAAAATCACTCATGATACCATCGCACCATCTCTGAATATCTCGGAGATTCAACTCCCAAGGACTTCCTCTGTGTCCCCAAAGCATGAGTTCTGTAGTTTCTTTTAATATTTTTTCATTCATTACAATCATATTTCGCAATATTTGATGTGGTATTTTGTCATATAAAGAACTTGCGATGAAAAATAAGTCTTCAGAGGACAATGTTTCAATGTATACTTGGGTGAATCTATTTAAAAATGATTGCGGCAAGCCTCTACGTGCCCCACCTTGCCTCAGAGGATTCTGACAAGCAAAAATTTTTGTATCGGGATTAACTTTAAAAACTCTATCTAATTCCGGGATGAATATTTCACTCCTATGATCCAAGCAAGCGTTTAATCCTTCGAGAACCGGTTGTGGAGCCAAATTTAATTCATCTAAGAGAATCCAAGTGCCCGTTTGTAAAGCAGTCAAAAATGCACCCTCTTGCCAAGCAAATGTTCCATCCTTTGTTGGAAGATCTGCCCCGAATAAATCACTTATATCCTGAAAATATTTTTAAAGTAATAAATTTTTAAAATGTATATTATGTGAAACTTACAGTTTGATCGCTCAGATTAATTCTAAGAATTTTGTGAGATGATATTTTGGCCAAAGCGGTAACTAAACTGGTTTTTCCTACTCCAGGACTGCCTTCAAGTAAAATAGGCTTTTTTAATTGTAAACCACGTAAAAGTCTCATAGTATTCAGGCCTGTTGTAGGAGAGGTAAAATTGAAATTTTCCGAATGATCTGCTGGGCTCAGTCCTTTTGTAATGAAGAATGGTGATATGCCAAATTTATCACCTTTCATTTGGGCACTCATTTTATATTTTTTGTCCAAAAGTGATTTGGATAAATTACCCATTTCACATTGACCCTGAATTTGATTTAGTAATTTTTTTATGGCATTATGTCGTATGTTTTCAAGTAATTGACAATCTTCACTTCCAATATTGCCAGTACCCAAGCAATCGAGGAATGTCATACAAGCTCCATGAATGTAAGCCTCTGCTACATTTACTTTACTATCATTAACAGCAGTGTTTACAAAATTGACCCACGTCAATAAATCTCTGATGCTGTAAGTATATCTTTCTCCGATCTTAGTTTCTTTTAACCAGTCTACAAAATCTAATATGTTTCTCCCAATTCCTGAATCAGTTATACTATTTTTTAACTTAATATGAGATGAAACACTTCGTTCCAAAATGGCCAACAAATCATCCCTCGACGAAACATGATCACACCAAATTTCAGTAAATCGATTTCTAAGAGCAGGAGATAGTTCTTTTTTACCATAATCACCACCAGGATTCATGGTGCCAATGAACTGGAATCCTTCCTTAGCAGTTATTATGCAAGCACAGTCACTATCGACGTCTAATGATTTTTCAGCTATCAACAATTGCCTTTCAGGTTCTAACAAAGAATTTAATCTCTCTAAAACACTGTCATCAGCTAAAGATATTTCATCTGCCAAAAACATATCTCCTGATCTTAATGCATTTATTAAAGGGCCATCTACCCACTCGAATAACTGACCATCGTTTTTGTATTGCCTTACTGGTCGAAGGCCGCCGAGAAAATCAGAGCCTTCTGTATGCATATGACAATTGACTGTTAGTAATTGGCAATTCCTTAACTCGGATAGAATTTGACAAACTGTAGTTTTACCACATCCAGTCTCACCGACTAACAGGACTGGTTCGTTACAAGCAAATGATTTGGCGATGAGTACAGCCAAGCTTCTCATATTGAAAGTCCATACGATGTGATTATGTCCAGACATGTTTGAATTTAAAATTTTTGATAAAATGTCTCTTGTAACGACAGATGTGGTTTCAGACAATGAGAAAAGCTTTTCTGGGTCAACAGATTTTTTCAGGTGTTTTTCAAGTACTTCTTGGATGATCTTTCTCTCTTCAGATTTCCTCACTCTCCCAGCAAGCACCAAATATCCTTCATCAGCAATATGTTGATCCCAATCATAATATTTTCCTACCAAAGTATCTTTGTTTGAGGCGATTTTGTATCTTTGACCCCATCTGAACAAATCTCTTAGAGTTATGAATCCTTCTTTTCCTTGAACTGCCGCGGACCCTTTACGCCTCGCTTGAAGTTCTGCCATGACAGCGACAATCTTCCTACAATATGATGGAGGCATATGACATCTTTCGTGCAGAATGATTTCTAATTCCAATTTTGGTATGTCATCGAAATGAAGTTCAACAAAACGATTTCTAAATGCACGAGACAGTAATTTTCTACCACCATATAGACCTGGTGGGTTTTGAGTTGCAAAAAGCATGAAATTTGGATCTGCTTTCACAACCTGTTGAGTTTCTGGTATAAAGAGTTCTCTGTTGTCATCGAGAACTCTATTGAGTGCCTCCAATACATCACTAGGAGCCAAATTCAACTCGTCTAAAATAATCCAATGTCCTTTCCGCATAGCTTCAACTAAGATACCTTCTTTGAAAACAAGTTTACCATTGGCGTCTGTGGCATAAGAACCCACATATTCTTGAAGATCGGTGTGTTGATGATTGTTTATTCTAACACAATGATTTCCAGATGCTTTAGCTATATAGGTGATGAGTGATGTTTTTCCGACTGAAGTATCACCTTGCAACAAAATAGGCAACTTTCCAAGAGATATAATTCTTACTAAATCCTTTAAATTTTTTCTCACTGTCGGTGTCAATACATAATCATACGGTGCAGAGGGTTTAAGTTGTCCCTGACAAATCCAATATCCTTCGAATTGTATGAACTTTTGATTTTCCCTCTTAGGTTCAGGGATCTGTTGATTCATAACACTTTTAAGACTCTTTTTTCCTAACACAGCACTGAAAACACATGTTTAGTTTTAAAAATCAATAACTTTTAAACTAGATCACAGTATGAATATGTATGTATATATTACCTCGCTATCATTGAGAGCACTTTGGGATGAGATATGGAATCCAATTGTGTTAAAAAACTCAGGCACATAGTTTCATACAATGATCTAGTAACCGTTCCGCAATTGGCAAGAGGAGCAGCAGACAAAGCTCGACATAGTGTTCTCAATGAATAATGGGGAGATTGACCTGAAATGAATATTAAAGTTAGAAAGCTTCTAAAAATGTATATGTGTGTATGTGATTAAGTACCTGTTCCATCCATTAAATGTATTTTAGCTTCTTTTCTAATATTAATATAAAATCTATAAATGGATTCCACAATAGTTTGTGGTACAGACATTTCAGTCAGATAATCTTTCACCAAAAGCATTAGATCTTGCTTATCTGTCAACTCTTCTACATAAAACTCTGTAAAACGATTTCTCAACCCAGCTGGTAAATCTCTTTTGCCTACATCTGTGGCAGGATTCATGCAAGCAAATAGTGTAAAATTTGGATGCCTCAATATTGCTTTCTCGTCTCCTCTTTCTAAAAGATTTATAGACCCATCTTTTCCTTCCAAGAGCATCGAAAGACATTCCAAAGTCTCAGATGATGCCAAATTAATTTCGTCTAAGAGAACCCAATAACCTTTTTGCAAGGCTCTAACTAGAGATCCTTCGATGAAAGAAAATGCCAATGATGTTTGTGCCTTGATTTGTATATCTAATTTTCCTAATTTCACTCCCAAATCTAACCATTTTTTTAATAGTGTTGCTTTACTGTCTGTATTAGAAGGAATATTTAAATTTCCATTCACGACAGATTTCAGTCTCTGAACAGCAGCTTTTTGACTTTGAACCATCAAAACGAGTAAAGTTTTCCAATCACTCGCAAAATAAGTATTGGAAATATGCTGCAAAAATTTTGCATTCTTAATGCTATCGAAAAACTGTGTAAATAGTTGTACAAATTCATTTTTGATAGGTAAAATAACATATTTTAAATCGACGGGCTTGTATCCTCCCAAAAGATCGGCAGAATCTGATTGTTGATTCATGTTGATGACGATAAGTTTGTTGCCTGTTTCTCTGGCTAAGTACTGAATGGATGATGTTTTTCCTGTGCCTGTTTCTCCGACAAGAAGTACTGGTTCATGTGCATTAACACAACAAGTAATACTTTCAAGCAAGCATGTGGAGCGCCTGGTGAAAGAAAACTTGCATTTGTTAGCATGGAGATTGACATCAGATATTTCAATTTTATTTCTCGCAATATTGGTTCGTCCAATATGCATACTTAAAGGCTGCAGACTCACATTGGGTTTATAAGAATTACAATAATATTCCGCTTCTGTTTCAACTATTCCCAAGAATGCTCCAATTGCTTTAGCTAAAGGCAACCGAATGTCATATTCAGGTACAGAACCAACAAATATATCTATTGCATCACGCAAAACTTTAATGGCCGAATCTTTGCTGGATACATTGAAATCATTCACTGATCTTTGGCACCATTTAATCAAATCTCGAGTAGACGTTAATCTTCCACTTTTCAAGGCTAATAATTCTGATGTGTCTGATGAAATCATTTTAACTAATGATGTTTGAGAACTGTCATCCAAATTATGCAGCGACGTTTGATGACTGCCGACAGAAAACAATAAGAATACATCCACCATTCGGGAGGCTATCGTTTTAAGTTTTGAGAATTGTGTTTGAATAATGGTAATCAGTTCATTTCTTGACAAGGGTTCTACATTAATTTGTGTGAGATGTTTTTGTAAAAGAGCCAAAGCATTTGAAGTTTGTTTCATTTGTCCGCTTATTGAAGAAATGGTTCTGGAAAAATATATTTAAATATGAGATAAAGAATAATTTACAAATTGACAAAATTATTACCGTTGTGTTACAAATAATTGAAATCCAGGAGCCACAGCCAATGCATCCCTATAACCTGGTACGGATAAAGTATTTCTCTCCAGTAAGGAACTAAGAACAGATGCAACATCAGTTGCAGCACAATTAATATCTTCTAACAATAACCAGTATCCTTCTTGTACTGCCTGAAATTGTAAAAAATATGATAATAACAAATTGTGAATTTTTTTATTTTTTTTGCCTATAAACAAAACTGCATTTCAAAACACATTTGGAATATTTCAATTGTCATAATGGATGGTTATAAAAATATACCTGTGTGAGCACACCGGGCTGCCAAATAAATTCACCGGGAATATCAGTACACCTGTATGTTCCTAATAGCATTCTCGAATCGGTTTGATCACCAAGTTGTACTTTCTTGAAATGATTTTTTTTCCTTCCAGTCAAACTAGCAAGATGCTCTACGAGAGCAGTTTTACCACATCCAACGGGACCAACCAGGCTGATGGCATTACCTAAATAAAATAAATATTAATCAAACATTTCAAAATAAAAATATAAGTAATTAATAATTTGAATTAACCTGAAGCAATAGCCAAAGCAATACTTCGTAAATTATCTTGAGTTGACTTGACAGACACCAGAGGAATATTTTCAATTTCAACTGAATCAATTACAGGAAGTTGGATTCCTGAAATATCTACTACATTTCGTCTTGATAGACTACTTTTGAAGCTTGAATTGTTGATATTTATTGAAGATTCTATATCTTCAAAGCAATTATCTCGCAATATAAATTGAATAACTTCATTTTTATTCTTAATGAACAAATTTTCTAATTCATGTAACTGAGCTTCAGAATAGCTATATAAAATTGCTACACATTGGCACACCATCCTGAAAATATAAGATATGGTAATAATACTGAAAATCACATACAAAATATTCTCCTTACCATAATACACTTGTTTTTTTACTAGACAGCATATTTTTTATAAAATTTGACCAGCTCCATTTACTTCTGTATATATCAGGTGCTACTTTTAAGAAGTTATAACAAGATTTCAATATTTCTTCATCAGATACTTCTGATGAGTGGATTATTTTTTTCTTTTTGGGAGTTGGCTGCCCACTGCATACATCAAAAGGCGCGGGATGATTTTTAAAATACTGCAAACTGAACCTAAAATTCATAATATAGATTAATATTGTATTCTTATAAATATTTAATTATATCTTTCGATACTTACTGTAAAACATCGGGATGACTAGTGATTAAGTCACCAAGAATTATACAATTTGCACGGTGATAATTGATATCAAAGTTATCCCTATCTAACTCTAACGGAATAGAAGAAGTCAACAACTCCAAAAGTATTCCCGGAAAACATTTCGCGATCAATTTTGAATGGTTTCGATCTCGCAATAGGTCAGTTAGAAATTCAAATAGCTCATCAGTTTGCTCTGGGTGTGTCGATAATTGGTTCTGTAACAATTAATGTTTTTAATATTCAAATTTGAAAAGTGATATGCAAATTTAAATATATAAACAATCACTTACAGCAATAATTCGGCACTTGCTCTGAACATCAGAGGAACCTGACAAAGAAGCGAGAAGATAAAGCTCTCCTTCAGGTTTTTCAACACTCTCCATGACTCAAATCAAGTAAATATCATCTTATAGATTTCAAAGTTACTTCAACATGTGACAACTGTCAACTGTCACAGTCCACGTGCTTGACAGCATATGTAAAATATACTTTTGTGGCTACTGGTGTACAATTTTCCGAAATGACAATTGTCACTTTGGAATTGTTTTAATGATAAGTACAGTTAAATAATAATTTTAACGGAGAAATTCAATATTTTTCAATTATCTAAACTTAAATTTTGCTGCTTTTCTGCTCTCTGTTCATAGTCTATGCCATATACTCTATGGTTTACTGTTTTGACGTTTATCAAGCGCGGGAATGTCAAAGACTAAAATGAACCACAGTGGCGAAATTTTATCGCGTACAATAATATCCTTTTTATTAAAATTAAGTGTATTTTATTTCTAAGTTATCACGATTTATGACTAAACACAAGCTCATCAATAATATTCCTTAACTTTATATTAACGACAGTAATAATATGGAAGAATTAAAAGATTTGCGAATTATCATCGAAAATATATCAACCGAAGATAATGTATTCTATCACAAACTAAACGAACATTTAATTGCTACACTTTCCATAATCGATAAGGTAAACATGTAAATATATTATTTTATTATTAGAATTATATATTTTACTCAACATTTCAGTCATTGAATAGTATAAATTCTGCCTTACAATGTGATAACTATAAAGAAGTACAAACCAACACAACTCTCTGTAGTGATGTTTTAGAAATTTTGATTGAATTGACAAACAAAATGATGAATGCAAATAAGATATCTATCGAATCTGTCAATGAATTACCAAGATGCATTGGTCAGATACTGTATTTAGTCTTTTCGCACTGCAAAGAGAGGTTTATGTGGCTTATTTGTGATTTTGGGAAGATTTTTTATATTAAAATTGTATTCTTTTGCAGTGAAAATTTATATTCATCGAAAACAGAAGACATGAGTTTAATTGTGATGAATATATTTAAAAAATGTCACATATTGCAAGTTGGATATTTAAAGCTACTCACTGATTGTATTGTTTTTGATACAGATGATAGAAATTTACAAGAAGGTGGTTATTTGTATTTTACAGATTGTATGATTATTAATTTTCTTGTGTAGTTTTTTCAGTGCTCATAAAAATAGGTAAAATTGTAATCACGTTGGATGTAAAAACAACAGCGGAACAATGGAAATGCTTTACCAGGTTATGTGAAATATACACCGGTTGTATAAAAGAATGTTCTGATACTCTCGAAGAAGTGACGGCTTTCTTTTGCGAAGAAATATCATCATCGTTAAAAAAATTAGTGTTCAAAGTAAATTAGACTTGTTATAATAAGGAAATAATATGACTATTAAATAATGTAATGTATGTATATTTTTAGGAAATTACAGATCAGAAGAACATTAATAGGTCTTTGAAGCTATCAAATTTTCTAATAAAAATTTATCTCAAATTGATCACAACAATTGGGGATGATTTAATTAAAAATTCAATCTCTCTATTTTATCTTCTCAACGATATACATGAGTATAAATAATTAAATCATTTTTTTTATGTTATTATGTTTTAATTTAATTATTTTTCAGATACTCCATGCCTCATTTGTCAACTTTCAATTTACCGAATATGTTAATTGAAGGCATAAGATCACACATTTCGATTGGGGCTGATTTACTTCTCGATAGCTTGATTTGTATCAAAGAATTTGTTCATGTAATTTAATTCCAACTGCTGCTGATATTTGTTTTATATTATTCATTTAATTTGTGCGTTCATTCACAGGTTTTCTTTTGTCAGACGCAATTGTTTCTCAAGGAGAAAACATATGGTTATCTAACTCTTACGATTAGTATTCTTAAAAACCTTCTATCAAAGGACGACAGCATTAAAAAATTATGGACAAGTGGGGAAAAAAATATTGTTAATATGATTTTGGGCAACACTCATTTATGTGAGTATATTTATTTTAATTTTAAATGAACCATGATTTATAATATTTATAATCAGTGAGGTTGTGTCACAAGTGTTCTGATTAACAAATTAAATGCAACATAATTAATTCATGAATAAATTCTATTGCAGGTGCAAAAGAATTGATGACTTATTACAATTTTGAGTGCGATCTTGGTAAAATTACATTATACGAACATCTTTTAATCAATTTAGCCACATTTACAATTTCATTGATAGAAATCAGTACGATTGAAGAAAAAATGTTTCATTGTTTATTGAAAGACAATCAAATGAGTGCTTTATTTGCAACCGATTTGTGGATAATAATTGCAAGGTATTGATATTTTTTTAAATTTATGGAATGATATAATATGTATTTATATTTTAGATTTGGCTGCCCAAATTATTGCCTATCACAGGTCATGTTTTTATGCCGATTCGTAAATGAAATTCAATATTTATCTAATGAAATACCTCAATTGACTTATTTAACACATCTGCTTTACAAATTGTTCACATTGTTGCCACCGAAGTTAAAATTACAAGTATTGGATGATTTCAATGTGAAGAAGAATCTTTTTTTGTGGACTTTTATCGGGTTGGAATGGATAACTGATGAAAGAACGGATTTCATCAATGATATGATTGATTGTGCCTGCGATAATGTCGATATGTTTTTATTAAACAATCAAACATCGCCGTCTTCCTATAAACAAATGGTGAATAGTTTTTATTTCAAATCATATATTTTGATTATTTTAATTTAATTATTTTCAGTTGTACTCTTTGGAAGTAGTGTCTACGATTGATGTGTCTTTAATTAATCGAGATAAAATAGAGAATACTGTAAAACAAGTCATGGCACTGTGGGATTTGATGGTTTTAACGGATGTATCGAGTAATAATCAACATTCACTCGAATGCCTTTTTGATTTTATTAATTCGATGTGTAAAATAACATCGCGATGGGCTGAAAATATATGTACTGAGAATTGGATCAAAGTAATAAAAATATTTACTTAGCTATTCAGACAATTATTATTAATTATTCATTTTTAAATATATTTTTTTTTTCAGATTCTTGAAATATTATATTCGTTGGCGGATTTTAATAGTTTTACTTTTGTAATATTGGATGTGTTGGAGTGTTTCAAATTTCTCAAATATGAAGATGATAGTTTTGACAGTGAGTTGATTCCTCTAGTCGGCAAGATCTTTGGAAAAATACTAGAAAATGACAACACAATCGTAAAACTAGCATGTTTGGAAAATTTCCACAGTTTCGCTAAAGCAACGTGCAATGAGAAAATAATTGCCCTTGCCGTTTCAAGAAACCAAAACACCAAAAGATTAATCACCGACTATTTCAATAAGAAACTGCCGCAGATCAGCACAAGTGATATTTTTCAAGAGAATATGGATGTGAAATTCCAACACAAATGTCATTTTCAAAATGCAGATGAAAACGATGTAAAATGTCCGGCGAAAAAAATCAAATTAGATTCGTTGGACAACACGAGACTGGAACGAGCCTCGAAGGAAGCCTTGAAATTATTGAACGAATTTAAAATAATCACCACCAACTATTCAATAAACGATGATCAAAAAACCACATTACAATCTGTGAAGAACAAAATATCGGACATTCTCGAAACCATCGACAAAAACACATAATTTCAAATACATTTTTTATTCGAAAATGAAACATATTTATACAATTGCATAATTAAACAAAATAAACTGAACAAATTAAATTACAAAAAAAAAATATTATCATTTCGGAGGTAATACAATATTAAAAATTTCATATTTAATTAAAACTAATAAAGTGTGTAATAATTATCATTATGGGGGTGTGTTGTTGTTATTTTTTTACTTCCTTTTGACATAATGACGAGACTAAAATTATAATATCATTATAATTATTGAAAATATAATATCACTAAAATTAGAATCGAATTAATTGATAGCGATACATAATTATTACGGTGCTCGAAAAATTGTTTAGCTACTTATCAAACTTATACATATATTACCTATGTTTTATTTATTAGTTTATATATAAAGTAGCTTCACAGTCTGACATTTAATTTGTTCATACAATGTAGTCGTTTGCGTACAAAAATTCATTTAAAAAAAATTTTATTCGGGCACAAAGATACAAACCTATCAGCGGATTATTTGTCAATTTGTATGAACGAAGAAATAGACTAAAAAATATGTACTAGAATTAAGCTTAATTGTAAATTAATACTCTCGGGGTGCATAATAATAATACCATACAGTTTCTTCACAAACATACATATTTTTTAACATTTTTTTTTCAACACACACCAAACATGGCCAGCTTGAAACTGGTAACCGACTATCCGAAGTATTTCAGGAATGAAACTGGAAGATCTTAAAGGAATTTTAACCTCTACATAGTGTACAGGAATAAGAACACCTCCGACAAAATCGAGGGCTATTCAATTTAATAATAGTGTGTAAATTAATTTGGTACTTTATATATAAAAGTACGACTCGAGTGGAGAATTTGTAACTCTAATGGGATTTTCGCTTCTTTAATAAAACACAACATTTAATTTGATCTTACTTTTTGAACTGTGTCATTCTTCCATTAGATTAGTGAATTGTCCTAAAATGAAAAAGAAAGAGCAAAGCACCGAAATAATTTACACACACACACAATAATAATAATTTTAGTGAGTTTGATAAAATATGCATGCGTGAGAATAAATTCAAATATATTTATATACACAAAAAAAAAACCTATTTACAACAAAATATGTACAAACACACGCGCACTCGCATATATTTAAATTATATGCGAAATAAACAAAGCTATTATAGATTACAAAGAGTTCATCTTAAAAAAACAAAGACGATTGATTCATAACATTTTAGTCGAGTGATAAAAATTCAACTAATGAGAAAATTTGGCACAGGCAAAATATACGCATTATAAAAACACGAAAACGTAACTAAAATATTTGTATATATATATATAAATGTGCCGATGGACTACGTTAATAAAGGTCAAAGGTGTGTCCGTAGAGACTAAGCCGAAAGTTAAACCTAAATACCCTCTTAAATGGATAAATACACACAAAAATTCAGTTCTTCAATATTTGAATAATAATGGGACATATCTCAAAATAATAATAATCTGTATGTATTGAGTTCACACAATACATATTCGCATATGTACACACATTTATCATGAGTTAGTTCGTCAATACCTAAAACATACACAATTTTAACAATGTATTACTTAAGAGCCTTCAAAGACAGCTATTTATACAAGTATATAATTTATATTTTTAATTTATCGAATTTGCCAATCCCTACCAATGCCAAAATTTACTTTTTTCATTTTATGCCCTTTTGCCTCTCTCTCTCTCTCTCTCTCTCTCTCAAAACTTCAGAATAGTTTGTACCAAAATCCCGCATGCATTTCCACCAATCCAATGTGACCACACGATTATATGTGATACTTGCTTCTTGTTATTGCTGAACTAAAATTGTTTCATTCATCCGACATACACACCCACACTAGTCAGTTCCGTAGACTAAAAAAAATATAAAAATCACATCAAGAAATTAACACAATAAAAAAAAAGAACTGGAAATTGTTCAATTTCGTTATGAAGAAAACTAATTTGTCAAATAATAAGCACCCAAACCGGAATCATATTGCCTCGAAATGATTTACTCGTTTACGCATATTGTAATTCCAAATCTTAACAACTACATCATTAATATTATTTACTTTATGAGAAAAATTGATCTTTGTGCGTTTCAAGAGGCAGTTTGCTTATATAATTCAATGAACGTTTTTGTATAAAAATTCTCACCAGAGACAACGATTGTATAATAAGTATAAAAGCTACATAAATATAAATAAACACAAATGTGCAAAAAAAGATGAAACAATAATTTGAAGAAATGCAGTGAGGATCCAGAATGCTTCTTCTCCTCGTAAATGGAATGACAATGTGTAAACATGGTGTTTAGTTTAAATTATTGAAGAGGTGTCGCCACCCGATTCTCATAGCATAATAACAAAAGTTATCACATATTCGTTTGTTTATGAAAGACATAGATTAATAACAATGGGGAAAGAGGTCTTCAAGAGGTCTTCGTTACTTTGTCACACCAAAAATGCGGTGCTGATAGTGAGGCTGATATAAGTTAGCCCAGGATTGAAGTGACAGGAGCGGAGTTTTCGTGAGAGGCTTTTTGCCTTTAAAGTCCACAAGACGTAATCACCACACTTTGAAACTGATGATCAGTTTAAATAATGTCTTTTCACGCCATCAACCGATAAGTAGTAGTTGAACCGCTTCCCTGTTGCTGCTGCTGCTGCTGTTGTTGTTGCAACTGTTGCTGTAAAAGCTGCTGCTGTTGTTGCAGGGAGTTAGGATGGTGCATAACTTGCGGTTGAGCTATTTGCTGCATGTGATGCAGCTGATGATGCTGCATATGTTGATGCAGCATTTGGTGATGCGGCGGCATTTGATATTGCATGTGGTGCTGCTGGATTACAGGGTGCCGATGTTGATGGTGCACATGATGTCTTGCAGGGCACCGGCTCGGTAGGGAAGGCTTATCTCAGTAAGCCGATGCTTCTTTATACTCGCTGCCCTCCATGGTAAAGAAGTCTTCCAGTTTCCACTGGAGGGTTTCAAATGTGGGCCTCTTTACTGGGTCCTTATGCCAACATTCCAGCATTATTTCATAGAGTGCAGGAGGACAGCCAGGCGGGCAAGGCATTCTGTAGCCATGGTCTACTTGATGAAGGACTTCTGCATTTGTCATACCTGTAAAAAAAATTGTCAATTAAATAATGACTATTTTATCTCTAAATCATAAACATTAAATTCCCCATTATTTAAACATGGATTATTCTTGCATAAGAAGACAGGAATTAGCCTCGATGAAAGCAGGGAATGAATATAATAAATAAATAAATTCCGCTACGCCTTCCCTAATTGAGGGTAATCCCTTTGTAAAGGGTTGGCCAGCCACGGTGGCCTTTACAGGAGAATATAGTAGAAGTGCTTTCCCAGACCAACCCACAACAGTGAGTTCTTCAGATCTGGTTCGCTATGCTAGATCTACCAAGTGATACCAGTAGACACAATTTTTATCGTGAATCAAACCAGGGAGTCTTCAGTCACTAATCTGTTACACTAATGATTGGGCCACAAGGCGGATCAATATAAATAATATAAGCCAGTAACACAAATGCAAGTACTAAACATAGATGATGAAATTATATATTATTATGCAAAAAAAAATTGTAGTACTGACCTGGATATGGAATTCTTCCATATGTGACAAGTTCAGTGAGAAGAATACCGAAGGACCAAACATCTGATTTGATAGAGAATTTGCTGTAATTCGCTGCTTCAGGCGCTGTCCATTTGATTGGGAAGCGAGCACCAACTCGTGCTTCATATTCATCCTCCTAAATAAGATAATAATATTATAGTAAGATAAAAATAAATAGGCAAATAAAAAATGTTTTGAAATACCTTGATCAATCTAGCTAATCCAAAATCGGCTATTTTGACTATATTGCTATCAGCTACTAATACATTTCTGGCAGCTAAGTCTCTGTGGATGTAATTCTGAGACTCGAGATAGGCCATACCCGCTGCTATCTGAGCAGACATGTCTATTAATTGAGCTAGTTTAAGACCTCTACCTTTACCTGTAGGACATAAATATTATTAGACACATTTCCAAACACATATTGTTATTTAATATTTACCTTGCAAGAAATCTAAAAGAGATCCATTCTTCATCAATTCAGTGATAATGTATATTGGTTCTTCCAAGGTACAGACGGCGTAGAGTTGGATGAGTTTTGGATGTCTTAACTTCTTCATAATTTGAGCTTCCGCAAGGAAATCTTTGGGATCCATGGTGCCAGATTTAAGTGTTTTTATTGCTACGGGCGTTGTATTATTCCAGAGTCCTTCCCATACTTCACCAAACTGTCCATGTCCTAATTTTCTAACAAATTTCAATGAAGATCTGTCAATTTCCCATTGGTCTCTGGTGCGATGTGAAAGTCCTTCAGTTACTGGTTTCTCTACCTGCAAACATAATACAAAAAAAACATTTAGATAATGCTAAGCTGACCTAACACTAAATCATCTAATTACACTACTGTAATTGATAATGGGTAGGGAGTGAGATTAAAAATAAAATATACTATTTAAAGTGTAACGTTGGAAAGGAATTTTACTACTATGACATAAGAACCTAATTTATTATTTCATAGCTCAATTTAATTTTAAATTCAGGGAATCAATCATGTATATTTATGGTATATAATATATTTATAGAGTTTTCACTTCTACATCTAGAAAAAAATATCTCAATAAGTATTTAAAAAACAATCATGTGAAGTGACAAGTGCACGTGAAACTCTACTTTCTCTTAAAACTGAAACTAACCTCGTCGCCGTGCAGCTGATCACCAGACATGAAAATGAAATCCCAATCGTGAATGATTATTTAAAAATCATTTTGATGTAAAATAATGAATTTAGAATATAACAAGTAAGGAATCGAGGAATTAATACAACACAGAAATGGTCCATTGAGTACAAATATTTTTTTTATGCTGTGTTCGTGTTACGTTTGTAGGATATAGAATTTCTAATCAATATCCATTACAACAATGTGGCGAGTTTCACACCAGTAAATTAAAATTATTGCAATGATAAATGAAAATAATGGGTATTTGTTAAATTTTACCTGTATACATGGTTTGTTAAGGCTGACACAAAGACCATCTGCATCTTTGCTGTAGTGTTCAACCAACTCCTGAAGAGTCCTGAAAGTAGTCCTTCGAGCAATGAAGAAACCTCCCTCGTCTAATTGTCTTATGCGATAATGTTTCACTGTGTCACCATCTCTCACTGTAAAAATGTATGATATTTATTAGTGTGAATGAGTAATTTCAGGATATTAAATAGATGATTTTTTTTTACCTGATAGTGAGAAGTCATTGTGTCTACTTTCAGAGTCTCTGATGAGAAAAGCACCATGTTCATTTTCAGGTAGTAATAATTTTTTCTCAGCTTCGATTCTCTTTATCTTACGGAAATACCATCTGAAACAAAAATAAAACAAATTGTTAAGACAGTAATTAATTAGTTGCGGATACGGGAGGTAGAATTTATACTATCGAAGCCAGGGGGATAAAGATTTTATAGTGATTAATTATAAATTTAATGGCTTTAAAACGGAACCAAAGAATGCCACCTTCGCATTTATCGATCAATAAAATTAAGGCGCCTGAGAGCCATACAAAAAAAAGAAAAAGATTTCTGATACAGGAAGACAGTGTCATGTTATACTTAAATTAATCCGTGTAAAAATGACAGAACCCGACAGCGTCATTGTATTGCATCGATCCCGAAATCGCGCAACGTGAATTTAAGGACGTTTTGACAAGAGATCAAGATTGGGTTTAAAATCCTTTTGACAAGAGTACATTAAAGCGATTCAGCGAGGCGGATGCGAATGTGTTATTAGCTAGAAATACAAAGTTACATAATAAGACAGGGCGAGTTAGTCGCAAGGCAAACAGGTTCTGAGTCCAGTTTCCCTAATCGCAAGTCAGGAGAGTGGAGGATGAAAAAGTAAAAAGTCTATAAAAATATGATACACGACGCACATTCTTGCGTCGAGGTTGAATTCAAATAATGCAATGGATGAAATGCGACGTCCTCTTCCAAGGTTCGCCTCAACAGGGTTCACGAACGCGAATTGAAAACAATGTCGAAATCTAATCGGCCAGTCCTATTCCGTGACAAGAGTAACTAATAAGCATATACAATCTTTTCTAATACACTATATTTTTCTACACGCCACAAAAAAATATATATATACAAGGATGTCAGCCACGTGAATAAGGCGAAACAATAAGACAAGATGATTGGCAGTGTATGTCCACGCGAACTAAACGTCACATAATAGTGGTTGTCGTATAAATATGTGGATAATTTTAATATTAATTGGACAATTGGAATGCTAAGCGTTTGCATAAACACATCCGATAGATTATATGATCAGCAACTTAGCCATGATCGTTTATAGAAAATACGCCATTAAAATATATAAACCTATCTGTTACCCCCAAAGCTTTAAAAATTATTAAATAAAATATGCGTATTTTCAATTAACATGAACTCTATATACATTTAAAAAAATAGAGTAACGAGGTGTGATAATTATAACAATACGAGGCTATTTTTATTGACACAACCAACGGGTCAATGCACAATATGAATTTAGATTTGAAATAATAAAAGCGACACGATAATAATAAAAGTATGTAAATGTATAATATATACTGATATCGTAAAAATAATTTATTAGTTTAAAGGTTAACCAATCCACCGCTGATGTTTTTTTTTTACAAATTTTGTTTTACTACTATTACTAGTTACACATGTCACCGACAGAGCGGCGCTGACCGACTTTTTGAGAAGTTTAAACACAATAATGTGTTAATTTATTGTTTGTTGACTTAATAATCGTCTTAGTATTTATCATACAATTCAGGAAATCAGAGTAAACTTGAATTAAGTTGATGAAGGGCCTAAGACTTTAGAAGAATGAACAGTATTTTTTAAATTTTCTATCAACGCCTCAGGTGGGGTTTTTGAGATTTTTTTATCAAATTTTATTAATTAATTGTCTGTCGGTGATCTTAACTATTACTAGTTACATAGATCACCGACTTAATAATCAGTATTTACCTTACAATACAGGAAATCATAATAAGCCTGGATCAAGACGATCGATCGGGATTTTATTAATATTATTCCCGATCTCCCATTAGTAATAACCGATCAAAATATTTTTTTTTACTTTAACGGGATTCGAACCCATGAACACAGTATTTGTAGTCAGAAGTATTATCACCTGAGCTATAATGAGATAATAATAAAATCCGAATAGTCTGGATCTAGATTTAGGTCTGTTGGTTTCCTGGATTGTAATGTTTGAACTGAGCCGATTAACTATTATTTAAATTAACTATATTTTTCCTTAATTATACAAACAGCACAGTTAAAGTTCACTGAATCCTAAATATGTTTTAATGATCCGTTGCTGGGTTCCAGGTGGTGCACAACAAATACACTTTGTATGCAAAGTGCGATCTTTTCCACCTCAAAGATTCCTTCAATGAATTGCGAATCAAATATACAATATTGCATACACGGTGAATCACGGACAACGGGATTCGGAACGGAATCACACTTTTTTCGATCGATTAAATAACATTCTTCTTAAACAAGATGATTATTTAATCAATGTTCTATTGTATAACATCACGACGCCCGAAGATGATGGTGGCCGATGATGAATTTCCTCATTAATTCGTCAGTGAGTGTTTGTAATTTATGCCAAGTTTCAGAGCTAGCAGACGAATCGTTCGCTGTATTTTAATTATCTCATTTTAATATGCACCGTACGCTTCTTCTGGCCGATGAAGTGCTTCATTGTCTCTGAGTTTCATTTTTTTTTTTATATACATTTAAGTCTTTAGAAGAAGCCACATTGATATTACTGGTCAAATACTTGAAATTTTTTATTCAAACAACATTACGCCTATAAGGCATTTTCATATTTTCGAAAGTGTGTTTACACATTATATATTAAATTTATTAAACAGGAAAATAATAAGAAGCATCAAAATGCATTGAAAGGCTTCTTAACTTCCTACAAATATTTCAGTGATAAACATGCACTTTGTGGTGAGCAAAAAAATAATTAAATAGTATTAAAGATAAATAGTAATAATACCTTAAAATTTTATATGACAATATGTTCTATGGTTATTAATATTCCAGCTCCATTTAAAATATACTCAATTTTAATAAATTATTCAATATGTTGAAATATTATTACGCCAGTATAAAAGTATTTAGGCCTTCAACATATAGGTTTTTCAACAAATTATGAAACCTAATGAAAAACTATTAGTACAAATGATACCTTATTGTTGGAATATTTTGAGAAGAATAATTTGAAAACTGGTAGAAAACCTTGCAAGGATTTATCTCAGCAGGAGAAAATCAATAAAAAGATGATTTGTTGAAGCAAACCTAGTCCAGGTGGATGTAATGAAGTGCTTTGACGTTTTCAAGCTTGAACGATTTCCTTTATAATATTGCTTAACTATTTGATTATTGTATTGTTTTATTACAACTCTGATATTTACACAAAACATTATATGATATACATCTATTACTTATCATCAGAGTCCGCCAAATACCATTTTGCTACTTATAATGCTACTTTTCGACACTTTTGGCAAAAAATGCCATAATAAAAGCCACATTTTTGCTCTTAATAAGATTTGGACCCTATTTATTGAAATAATAAAAGAAAACATGAAATATGTAATTTATTTAGACAAAAAATAAATATTAAGGTTTGAATAGAGAAATCAATTTATTAGCGATGTTCTAAAAAAAATATAAATGCCACAAAATAATACTACTACTTTTTAGAGCCACATTTCATAAAAATAAGTGCCACATTTTGGCAGACTCATTGCTTATCATACATTATATTCATTGAACAAAATATAAAGTTAAATGCAAATTTTTAAAAATGTTCCTGTTAATATCCGAAATTTTACCGAATAATAAAGCAATGTATGTATTAAAAATGTAATCCGCGCAGTGCTCTACAGTTGTCAGCAGTTAAAAGCCCATTTTTTCACCCTCTTTGCCGATATTTGATAATAAGTTATTGTACTCTTACACTGTAAGTTAATTTGACGATTGCTGAACATAACTTGTTTAATAGTGTCGTATTGTTTCACAACAAAAACGAGGAGTTCTTTGATAAGTGTAGGCGTTGAGGACGTTGCGCAAAATTGCGCCTTGCACCCGTTGCATATGCAGATTATAATTTTATATTATAAATGAAATATATCTGGGTCAGACACAATAAATCATATTTCGACAGGTGAAAAATTGCAAGGCGAAGAAGACAATACAATCATTGGTCAAGTAAGAAGACTGAATCAAATCGGACGTATGGGGATTTCATAAAACTAACAAAAGGAAGTAAGTAGGCCTTCGTTCGAATTCCATAAACGAGCCATTGACGCAATAGCCGACATAATTGCGAACGTGTGGAAACTGCGACCACCCAAATATCGAACTTATTCTAACAGGTTAATCTCAAAGAAGATTCAATCGCGATATTAGAAATGCGGAAAACGCTTCTGTGTAATATTATTCGCAGACGACCCGAAGAAACGTTGAGCAACGCACTGACCTGTAATAAACCAATGCCATTTGTTCAGATATGGAGAAATTATTACCACTCGAATCCATATCAGGTTTACAATCACAAAGCTAATATACTAATATTTTTATAAAATACTTAAAAAATAAATAAATACAGTGACGCCTTCCCTATTGACGGGATCCCTTATATAATACAATAGTTTGTTTTAAAATCATATATTTATGACATCAACAAATATAATGTTTGTTTTAGTAGATTAAATAAAATTGTATTAGAAATAACCAGACGAAAGGCAAGACATATAAAATTATAAAAAAATGCTTTTATTCCATAAACTCTACACGACCTTTCAATTTATTATAAATATTTATTTGACCGTTGTAAAAATATGAAAATTAATTTATTAAATTGGTAAATTTTGGGTATTTTTAAAAATGGTTCCATAATTTTTTTATATGGCCTATTTTTTTTATACACACATTCTATTACGTGATATATATAATTATAAAAAAAATATTCCTTAGCTTTCATCGTATTTAACCGTTAATATGAAATACTGTCTCTTAACAATATTTCGTTCATTAAATAAACGTATTTTGGGTATCGGAACTTGTGTGGCAGGTATCAATTTAAATGTCAGTTGTATTGAACTAAAGGCTGACTTAAGCTTGGGATTCCTAGGCGTGCGTCGCCGTAAACTTACACCGTAAAGACGGTAATAGAGTTGCTTTGCTGTACTTTTGATCGGTTTTTTGTTAATTAGGCTCAGACGAGGCATTGACTAACAAAAAAAACTGATGAAAAGTGTCGCTAAGTAACTCTACTATCGTATTTACTATGACGTATGTCTGGGATTCCATTACTTTATGAGACTTAAATTAAATTACTGATATAAAAATGATGTATACGTGCGTTTAACCATTGTTTATTTTTAAATATTCTAATCAGGCTACCGAGTAGGTAAATACCTATATTTGTTTGTTACGTTTACGTGACGTGAAAACATTCAAAGAAAATACATGACACCGTGACGGTTGTAATCACAATGCCAGTAGACTGTTTCACTTTCGATGTCAATAACTATTGTTCTCGTTTATAAATAATATAATAAAATAACCTTGATGTGTGTAGGTTAAACATTAGCATAACGTAAAAGAGGTACGTATAATTACACAGTACAGAGTATTTTAATATTGTAGGCCGATAACGCTTTCTTTATTCATAATTAAATTTTGATAACGGTTTATCAAATATCTGATGTCCAAAAAATACTTTAAAAGGGGACTCAATGTATAATTTTTTTAACTAGATTATTATTTGCATTGGGTAATTTAATAGGATTATAATAGATTGCTATAATTAAAAATTAATATCAAATAAACCAGCGGGTGAAAAATTAGAGCATATTGCTTTTTTATCCGGTGAAAAATATTATTCTATTTGAATTTACAGGTATTAATAGAGCAATCTTAGGTCCATATTGAGTGTTAGTGTGTCGTGCTAGATGGTGCGTGTACGAATAGAGCTTATTAGTATTGGTGTTCACGCATACGCACCGCACGCACACACTCTCACACTATTTACACATAACATGATAATATAAAATTAAATATAACTATTTTCTTTCATAAAAGTAATATATAATTCCGTATAGTTGCTTATATAATACTGCAGTTAATATATATGCAGACATAGTCCAAGGGGGTGAAAATAAAGGTTTTCAATTGTTCACTATCGTAGAGCACTGCGTGGCATACATTTTTGTTATGTGGTAAAATGTATTACTCAATTTGAATTTTCAAATCTCGGCCAAGAGGGTGAAAAAACAGATTTTCAAACCTCACAATTGTAGAGCACTGCGCGGCTTACGTCTTTATTATGTGGTTACATTTTAATGTATTATTCTATTTGGATTTTCGAACGGAACAGAACAATCTTATAACATAATCTTAATAATAAAATAAAATAACTATTATTCGATAGTAGATGTTTTGTGTAAATATCAAAGAGTAGAAATAAAAAATACAATAAGCAATATTATAAAGGAAATGTGAGCATAGAACGAATATGTCAAAGCACTTGGACTAGGTCTGCATATATGGTACAGAAGGATTAAGGTCTATGGTTTTAAAACTGTATGAAACCATAACTCCAGCGTAATAGTTCAGGGGATAAGAAGCGTGGCTACAAATACTGTGGTCATGGGTTCAAATCCCGCTCAAGTCAAGATTTGATCGGTTATTACGACTGGGAGATCGGGAATAATATTAATAAAATCCCGATCGATCGTCTCGATCACAGGTATACTCTGATTTCCTATATTGTAAGGTAAATACTGATTATTAAGTCGGTGACCTGTGTAACAGACAATTAACACGTTGTTGTGTCTAAAAACCCTCTCAAAAAAGCTCAATCAGAGATGTAGGTTCTCTGGTATTCCACACGACTGTTTTATTTTAATAATAATAAAATAATAAATAACTGTTCATCTATATAATTTATTAAAATAAACACGGCTGAAAGTGTTTAGTAGAAATGGTGCAAGCCAAAGGACATTTCGTATTATGCAACGATAACTAATTATGCGATATCCAGTGGCGCCAGTTATATTACATATGGATTTTGAAACGGCTCTGAGTGACGGGCAGTCAGATCAGCTGAGAGCAAGCAGCACTAGACAGGTGAGGATAGTAAAAAAAATGGTGAGCTAAGAAACAAGGCCACGGAAGTACGGAGAAATTCGCATAATATTGTTGGACGGGGCGGCCGAATATGTGGAGCGGGTCATTGGCGATCCGGTCCAGGCCGACCTGATGGCGCCGATCATCTCTTGAAAATGCAAGTGCAAAATATCATTACAAATGCAAAAAATAATCACAATCCAAAACACACGGTTGCCATGTTAAATTATCGATCAGCAGTGCCGTTCCAGTCGAGCAATTTAAATGAGAAACTTGTATTCTCAGATATAGAAACCGCAACACATTTCCGACCTCGGAATATTGTTCAGTGGAAAATAAAATACAGTGGTACTTCGACATACGAAGAATAATATTCGAGAATTTCTACCTCGACAAACGACGAAAATTTGGGATACGAATTTTTATAGATGATCGCTAATTTTTATGGTTCTAGTTCACTACTAGAATTTCGCGCCAGAATTGTGTATATGTAAAAATCAATAAATATTTATTATGTGCATCATTACTAGTTTATTTATTTTAACACCTCAAATTATCCATTGCCGATTTTACAAAATGTACATTAACATTTTTTTTTTAATTCAAAATCACGTGGTACGTTAAGAAAACCATTTTTTTTTGCTAGGAATGGCAGTTTGTATGGGAAAAATTACTGTGAGATACGATTGTTTTGACATACGACGATGATCCCGAAACGAATTAAAATCGTACCACGACATACGAGTTTTTCGAGATACGATGCGATTTTTTGCTTCGAGATACAAGTAAAATTCGAAAATGGCAGTTTGTATGGGAAATTTTGATTCTAGTTACGAGCAAAGATGTGGAACGAAGTAGACTCGTATACATATTATATATTTTCAACCTTTGCTAATATTATAAAAAAAATACTTAGTATAAAGAATGGATTATATTATAAACTGTAGAAGGCTTTAAAACTAACATTTTTGTGCATTTAAATGGAAGAGAATTTCCTGCAGTATTATGCTTAATAAATAAAATATATTTTAATAACTGTAATTACTGCATATTATTGTGTGATTGTTTTATCAATATTGAATATCCCAAGCTGTGATTCAAAAAATCTGATAATTTTAAGTATAATAAAAAATGTTAATACATATGAGGAATTTAAAATAAAAGTTCCCTTAAATCTTAAAGCACTAAAATAGAGGATAATTAAATGAATTTACAATATATTGTTTATCAAATATTACATTAAGAAAATATGTTACAGGCAATATTAAAAAAACAGGTTTTTTTGTATATTTTTTTTAAATTGGATTATCTTGTATAGAGAGTTTATTAAATAATGTATTCTTTATCATTTTAATATTATATCGAGTGTATACTGCCAAAAAGCACTTAAGTCATATTTCATAGTATTGAGATAATGGGGAATTAGTGAAAAAAATAGTCTTAACAGAAGTATAAATTTGAATAATTTACAATGTGGTATTAATCAATGACTTCTTTTATCTTTCCAAATATAACACAATTATAAAAAACTAACAGAAACTAAAAATATAAATTTGACTTAGTTAATTTTCTTTTCCCGAAATATTGATGATACGACTAAGTGCGTTTTGGCAGAATATAAAGTAAAAAAAACATATACATTTAAATGCATCCATAACTCAATATCGTCAGAAGATGACTTAGTATAAGTATACTTTCGATATTATGTTTCCCTACTAAAAAAAAAGTTTTCTAAAAAAAATACCTCAATTATGCAACAAATAAGGTTTCTCGTTTGAATTTTAAAAGCAACAGTGTAAATAATGTGTTCGAACAAATTTCCCACCGAAATATACGTACGTAATACATAAAATGTACCTGGACAAGTTTACATTCATGTTTGTCAAACTGCTTTTCTTCGGCTAGGTGAAATTTTTCCAACTCTTACGCAACAATTTGTCAAAGCATGTGATATAATTAATCTATAACTATGATAGTAAAATAATATAAAAGCCTTGGAGTGTTTTTCCACTTGATCAAGTAGAAAATTGACCCGCTTTTGTTTCGCAAACATAATCGCCTCATTTTAGAAAATGCCATGTGCACAAGTCCGTATCTAAAGTGCGGCTAAATCATTAAAACTAACGATAAAAACCAGAGTTGTGAACAATGTCACAGCATACAGCCTTAACCTGAAGATCATCAATAGTTTCAAAGGTTTCTTACAATCGGTGAAGTACCTCGGAGCACTGGACACTGCGCGGGTTATTTTATTTTTATTTATTAAAAACATCCAGAAAGTATCGATAAGCCTGTAGTTTTATAACAGCAGTAAGTACAAAAAGAAGGGTAATATGTTTATTATTGGTAAATGGTATCATTCTATTAGATTAGTTCTGTTCCTATTATACAGCTTATTTTTTATTTGAATTCTCTGATATTTACACATATAATATTTATTAATTATTATTATTGGCAACGAATTTGCCTACCTGGGTGAACTCTTATGGTAACATATAAATTATTGCTTCCTACACCTCACTTAATTTTATTTCACTTTTAATTGTTGTTTTTAACTTTTTTTATTATTGTCTGTAAAAGAAGCTCCTATGAAACGCTCATAGGAGCTTTTTTATATGCAAATAAATATATAATATTTTAAGATTGTTCTTACAATAATACAATATCTGAGATTTTAATAAAAATATAACCCACGCGCATTAATTATTAATTATAATATAAAAAAAATATTGAAAGTGGTCGAATACTGGATGGATGGGCGAATTTCAAAGATATTGATTATATTTTATTATCATTAGGATTGTTCTGTCAATATTATGATATCCGAGAATTTAAATATAATGAAACAATTTAATAAAAAATATAACAAGCCTAGTGTCCAGTGCCTTAAGGCACTTCACTGCACCCACTTAGCCGAGCTTTTGGTTCTAAAATATTAGATTAGCATCGGTCGGCTCGTCTTACAAGTACGTTGACAACAATGTGTATGAAATTTGAGTGGCATTTCTGCAAGCATAAGTCGAACTTGAGGCTGGGAGAAATTATCGGAGGTGAACCGCAAGACGACCGCATGCACTAAAACCATCTTGGACATTTGTTATCTATGTATATCTTTTTGCATTGGAGACTTTATTGTGTAACGATGTGAAGAAAAATCTGAAAATAGACTAATGCAATGTTCATACAAACAATAGTGCATAGGTTGCCAATTCTGAGGAAAATCGATTATACAACATACTTTCATGTAGCAATATTATTAACGAAGGGGAAAATCCAATGTTTTTGCGAAAGATAAATTTCACGAGAAACCGATCGACAAGGTCGTTATTCGACCTCTCGATCTTCAGAGAAGAGTAAAGGACGTCTTCAAATTCTGGTGGTATTTTTTATTCTCGGAATTCCAACGGTACCTGCAGTTGACGATGGTTTTTCGATGCTGTTCGAATAGTCTCTTGGTCCATGGATCTGATCTCTCCAAGTCCGAGATCCTCATGCTTGTACATCGTAACACTGTTTTGCTGAGACTGGTAAAAACTCAACAACAAAACAATTATCTTTCGATAGCTTATCAGCGGCGATAAAAATATTATATACACCATTTGTAGAAGCGTTCACCATAACCGGACTGTAACTGGTTCGAAAAGAGGCAAGCGCCCTAGGTCATCATCATCACACAGACTGCTCAATGAGTTCATTCGATATCAAGTTCGGTTTTATAAACTTCCTATTATGCGTTTCGTAATCGACTATTTTTATATAATTGCATTGGCCCTCGAGTCAATGCAGGAGGCAAATCGACTGTGTTGTTATCAAATATGCTTATTTTATTCTACAAAGATGCACCTTATCTAATCTGCGAACAAAGCATCAATTATCAATATTGGCGCAAAAATCGCTCTGGGAAAGAAATTGGAATCTGAACTTATCTTCACATGAATATCAATCTCGAGGCTTGACCCAAATATCGCAGGGAATCCGGTTTAAATGTATATATATTATTTTGTTTAGCATATTTTAATACAGTTTGCATTTTCCCATATTGAGATAAATATATTGATAACATATGAGTGTACTTTCATCTACAGTAGTGTATTTTGTGTAATCGCATCGATAATAAAGATATCGTCGCGAATTGGATAAACACGAATGCATATAAATATCTTTATATTGATTTAAGTCGCACAATTGAGACAACCTGTCGGATTTATGGCTGTGTGTGCACTTGATAAAATAAATTCAAATATCATGAATAGATGATATTATTAAGTTGATGCGATTTCTAATTTATAAAACGTTTCGCAATATTTTAACACAATGCGTGTATAAATCGATGCGAATTATTGCCCAAGTCGCACATCGTATGATCGTATCTTTTTTGCATTGCGCATATTAAATGCAAGTTTTACAAATTCTAAAAATATTAACTGCGATATAATCATAATCTACTGGAATAAAAAATAATCTAAGGTTTAGTATAATGTCACGATATTTTAATTGATCGACGTGTGATAACAGACGATGATCGACAGTTTTTTTTTATATTAAATATAATTTTGTGACTAATAACCATTATATTTTTATGGTCATTGAAATCGCAACGAACAATAAAAATATTTTATGAACAAATGACTCATATTATTTGTACATTACCTCGGTCCAATTTCAAAACGAGACCATCCCATTGTTTCGTTCTATTGTGATTTCCTTTATAGTTTGAAATATAAAGGATATCAAAACATTTTATAATTAATTCCATAAGTTCTCATACCATTGAAAATAAAATCAAGGCAGAGGGGCATTTAATAAAATTTATTATAAACGCGATAGTATTTATAGGTGAAGTAGGGTTTCGCAAATAAAAGTTAAAAGCGTAGATAAATATGGTAATTTATTATTAAAAACTAAGACTAAAAAGTCAAATTCGTAGATATATACAATAATTATCCAATATTATCATATAAAAAATAGTACGTTACAACAAAAAGATAAATATAAAATTTGTACAACTTCAGTCTAAGTTACACACGTTTAGTTAACCAGTTCGAAACGATCAGTTAAAGTTTCACGAATGTGGGCTTAAAGTAATGGACTCCCAGGCATACGTCACCGTAAACGTACACCGTAATTACGATAGTAGTTACTTGGCTACACTTATCGGTTTTTTGTTAGTTAATACTTCGTTTGAGCCTCGGGCGAGGCACTAATTAAAAAAACCGATCAAAATCACAACAAAGCAACTATATTACCGTCTTTACGGTGTACGTTTACGGCGACGCACGCCTAGGATTCCGAAGATTAAGCCAGCCTTTAGTTCAATACAACTGACAGTTAAACTAATACCTGCCACACAAGTTCAGTTTTCAATGTTGAAAAGAATGTGTGTGGGCTATATAAAAAAATATGGAAACATTTTTAAAAATACCAATATATATCAATTTAATAAAAAAATGTTATTTAATATTTTTACAACGGTCAAATAAACATTAATAATAAATTGAAAGGTCATGTAGAAATTATGGAATAAAAGCATTTTTTATAATTGTATATATCTTGTAATGGAAAATCTACCTTTCGTCTGGTTATTTCTAATTCAATTTCAGTTCATCTAATAAAACTAACATTAAATTGCATACTTTAACATTATATTAAAGTCTAATTGAATGGATGTAGTCTGATAAAGTTGATTTCTGACGATCATTACAACCATTTCCACCAGAAGAGGCAGATTCGAGTCCTGCCTGAGATGATTGGTATTTCGCTTTTAGTATATAAAATCTCTGGTTGGTTCAATTGATTTCACAAAAGTATTATATGAATAAACATAATATTGGTTGATATCGGTACTATATGATACTGGGGTAATTTTAATAGTACGATAATAAGTTGTTTATTTTTTCATTCATCAGATGTTTGAATTTTTAAAGTAAATTATAAATAAAATAATTTAATATGGTTTTCATACGATGACAACACTCATCACAATATTTAACTATTACTAGTCGGTGATCTTAACTATTACTAGTTACACAAGTCAACGACTTAATAAAATCAGTATTTACCTTACAATACAGGAAATCAGAGTAAACCTGGATCGAGACGATCGATCGGGATTTTATTAATATTATTCCCGATCTCCCAGTCGTAATAACCGATCAAATCAATTTATATATGAAATAGTCTTGGCTTTCATTATCATTTTTAATTAAATTTTTCAATTTGTTAATGTTTTTTGATGTTCTGCTTGGTTTTTTTAATAGGACGGTAATAAGTTGTTTATTTTTTCATTCAGAAGAACGTTTTTCATACGATAACAACACTCATCACAATATTTAAAAAGAGTTTCCCGATAAATACTGTTTTTTGAGAATTGTTATTTATTATGCATTATTATATATCTCTAATATTATTCTGAAATTATATTAAAATTATTATCATTAAAAAACCCGTTTCAAGATTTTAAATATGTATTAATTGTAATAAAATATTATTCTTCCATCTGGCAACACTGATGGTTGATGGACCCGCACATACACACACATTAGACAATTATATATATTATTTCACGACAAAGACACGACACGACACGAGACAAACTATCCCTTTGTGTTATATAAGGAAAGTGGTCCGTCGAGGATAGTTATTACGTGTGTATAGTTGATCTCCGTTAAATGTAGCAGAAGTCCTTCACCGAGGCTGAGGATGTAAGCACGTGTTGCAGTATATATTGCAGTATTCACGAACAAGGTCTTTGTGGACACCTGACACGGGGTGCTACTGGCTACTTTACAGCTTCTGCCACTACTATATATATTACGTAACTCGACACTACCTCTATCAAATATTATTATACATTTTAATTATTATTGTGTTTAAACCATAGATATTAACATAACATATCGCATGAGTGGCTAAATGCGTGCTTAGTTCAAGTGGATCAGGTAACCAAAAACATGAGTTACCTGGCAAACATTATACTGCAAACATGTCTCTTCATATCTTCAGTTATATTTCACAGTAAAATGTGTAAATGCATTGTTACTACATGTCATATGGACTCAAACATACACTCAAATTCATCTAGGCTCACTTTTTACCAAAGACTACTTCTTTAATATGTTTAAAATATTATTGCGTGTTAATGGCCAACATATTGTCAAGACCACTCTCAGTGGTCACTATAAATGTGTTGAGTGAGGGAGACACACTTATGCCTTTATGGAATAGGAGAGAAGAGTGCAACAATACACGGGATAAACAAAATTATACGAATTATTTATAAATGCAATGCGATATCTAATGTTTATATCTATGAAAATATTACACATATTCAAATCATTGTAACATTATTTAAAGGAATTTCTATTTTTTTTAGTATACTTTCGACTACTAACAAATAGTCATCCTCAGAGATGTTAGAAGTCGAATTTATACTTTAAAAAATATTGTGCAAGTTACATTTGTTAAATTTCTTTAAACTATAGAATTTCACCCAGATTTTAACATTATCAAAAATTGCAATGCCATATCTAATGTTTATATATATGGTTTAAACAAAACTATAACGAACACATTATTAATTGGGAACGTTAGGCCGGAACGTGTATGGCCGCCCTTAGTATCGTATCACGCATGTCCAAGAACATATACGTACATTTATTGACGTTTACTATTAAAAAAATAATTAAAAAACAATGAATTTAAAAAAAACTGATAAAAATATTAATAGATATAAATTTTATTTGTGATGATAAAACATAAAACGATATTTGTAATACAATAAATAATGTAAGAGCTGGACTTCTCCCACTTAAATTATTTATTTCATACTCGAACTCATTAATGAACAATGAAATTTGTTGAAAAATCGTCTGAATCGAAGAAGTAGTCACAGAGAAAAATTACTAATTAACTATTGTCGGTTTCTAAAAATAAATACAATGTGGCATCATAGAAATACAGTTTCGTTTTACTTTTTGCACATAGGACGTTAGTTTATAGTTTACGATACTGTTAATGTTCTGTTAGAAATACCCGAGATAAGTTTTATGTATTCATTATTGATAAGAAAATAAACTTTCTATATAATGGATACTCGCAATTGTAATAAAACATAAAATATTTGTACGCCATAGCCTGCATTAAAATTTAACTGATAGTATATTAACCCAATATAAAAAAAGGCATGACGAATCAACACAATGCATTTTTAAAATCAAGTGCACATTCTTTAATCATGAAATCATTTATAGATGCAAAAATCCTAATGTATATTTACAATAAAATCATATTAGCACACGTATTGTGTAATATTGTTAATGCATCATGGATATTATTACCCTATTTGTTCATTGACAGGAATCTGTGATTGTGTAATTGTTAATTATGTGCAATAATGCACCGCTTTTAAAAGAAGTCGATCAAAAATTTATTATTTTATTTATTTACGCTCCGAGGTTTTTTTATACACAACAACGTGTTAATTGTCTGTCGGTGATCTTAACTATTACTAGTTACACAGGTCACCGACTTAATAATCAGTATTTACCTTACAATACAGGAAATCAAAGTAAACCTGGATCGAGACGATCGATCGGGATTTTATTAATATTATTCCCGATCTCCCAGTCGTAATAACCGATCAAATCTTGACTTGAGCGGGATTTGAACCCATGACCACAGTATTTGTAGCCACGCTTCTTATCCCCTGAGCTATTACGCTGGTTATTATAATTATAACTATTTATATGTTGCATTGGAAAAACACTCGGATGAACAAATATCACACTCGTGAAACATGTGCAAGTGTTTTCCAGCATCAATATTGTGACACTGTCCGAAGACCTTTTTCATGGTTTGTTGCAAATATAATTTATTTGTATGCAGTTGCTCTTTGTGGTCATAAATAAAGCGTGAAATTAACATTAAAGCAATTATTAGATTTTACAGCTTCACGGACGAACGCTTTGATGAATTCGAATCAAAAAACAAACGTGACAGACATTGTTCATCCGATGGCGGATTATAAAGACAATATCCGGTAGTGTACTCCTTGCATATTCATTAAATGTGTTTTATTTATTGCTTTCAGTCTGGTCGGATTTGTTTCAAGAACATAGAGACTATTTATTACTTACTTGCCAGTTACTCGACTCGTAATTACATAAGCCCAATGGCAGTCGCCTTAGCAACAGAAATTATTTTGTTTGTACATACAAATAAACACACATTCAATGCGCGCCTATAATACCAGCTTTATACTTGACATTTCCAAGATACTGACCGGAAATCAATTTGTTGATTAATAAATTGTAATCATTAAAAGGGCATCGTTTTAATTCCGAATAAACCACGTGTTGTTTACAAGCATAATAAATATATATATTTTTTTTAATAATAAATAATACTCACGGCAGGGTGGTTAATTTAACGTAGGGGTCTGTAGAGGCTACAGAGATTGTGTGTTCTGCTGAAGAAGCTGTCGAAGATGTGGTAGATACCCCTGAAAGCCTTCTAGCTGTCCTGGCTAAGGCGGACTTGGATTTTCTTAGTCTCATGTCTGATTTAATAGCTAATAAATGTCGTTTCACTATATTGTGCCATTTGGTCTTGGCGGAGGAATCACTGGCGACGTCTTCTTTGCAACACGAAAGGCCGTCGCTGTGCCTTCGAGAAATTTCTGCCTCCAATAAATACTTCTCATTGATTTTCACCGGCAGACTCTTGCGCCGCAAATCTGGCAATATATCATCTACGTTGGAATGATCCGTGATCCATTTGGTGACAAAATCTACTTTGTCGTTGGCGTTGGCATTCGAGTTTACATATTTGGGAGGTACGGTCTCTATGCGGTCGAGGCTGAGCCATTGACTAGATTTAGGTTTCGATTTGAATATGACTTCGCTCTCGTCGTCCGTCGACCCTATGGAGCAAACGGATTGTTTTTTCCGCGGCATGTAAGGTCTATGAGTGCGACAATTCCTGAGCAGGTCCGGCTGAGGGAGAGGAGACGCTTTATCTTCACTTTTATTATCATCAGTGGATGTTTTATCGATAGACTTCTTAGTCAAATCGACATTAGCATAGACACTATCTGAGCAGTTGGAATCGACGCTTAATCTGGGAGCGTTTATGGCAAAAGTGCTCATTTTCCTAACTCTAATATCACATTTTTTCGACTCTTCCACACACTGCAATTCTTTAATAGTCACACCGGCTGGATTATCCGGAGTCCTCGCTCTGGTGTCGTTGATAAATACGCACGGCACCTCCAACTGCTGGGAAACCCTTCGCGAAGGCGCTAAATCTTCGCTGACGGAGCCTTCGTCCTTTGAATCGGGATCCGGATCGGAGCATATTTCGGTCTGTGCGTTAGCGGGTAAAACCAGATGTCTAGTCGCCACAAGTTTCAAGAAGTCGGTCACGGCTGCCAAATGAGCTCCTGTGACTGCACCCTGCAACCTGACTGCGGACACCTGATGAGGTATAAGCTGATTGTCTCTCATGCACCAGACGACTGGTAAAGCGCCACCCTCGGACAACATGTTGCTTAGTTGATTATGTTTACTCTTATGATAAAAGTCCAATTCTACATTTTGCAAAGAGAATGCGTGCGCGTGATAGGTGTGCTCTGTTCGGCTCGCACCGATCTACTGTCAATGGATGGTTAGCGGAAACCCGAGCGGAGTCCGACATGGCAGTCGAGCAGAGATGGCGAGGGGGAGGGGCTTCCTCAGTGCCGGTAATGAACTCTGCCGCCCTCACTATCGCTATTGCACTGCTTCACTCTTCAATTGCATCTTCCATCAGAACAACACAACACCGGAGCTTGCTTAATCATATTCGTAAAATGTGTACCGTTATACACACACTCGGATCGTTTTCAATAATATCTTACAGACACACGGGACCTTGCTTTGACTATTTAATCAACGGTAAACGGTTCGACACTCTACACTTTCAATCATTTCTATTATGTGTAAACCTCGGCCAACAGGTTGAAAAAATTGGTTTTCAATTGCTAGTATCCAAGACAATTTATTTTATTTAGAAAATGGGGAACCACCTCTACTATACAAGGTGGACTTGCAATAACTGAAAATATTTTAGGGGGTGGTAGGTTATCGTAAGAATAATTGAAAAAAAAATTTTTATTAATAAATATTAAAAATTAATTAATAAAGTATAACCATACACAATATACACGTAACAGTCACTACTGAGTACTTCAGAGAAACAGCTGATTTCAAGTTGGTGGCCCAAACTCGATTACAAAAGCACTATTATTAATATTTTTTAATTAAAAAAAAATTTTTTTAAGCTATTATATTATTTTATTTATAGGGAAGGCGATTTTTATCAATTCTCATTTGACCCAAAAAGTGAAATTAATTAATATAAAAAAGAAAATGCTATTTTGTTGATATACCAAACCAAAACCAATTATTATGATTTCCTGTGTTGTAAGGTCAATCAGGCGATTATTAAGTCGAGCAGAGCCGCTCTGTCGGTGACCTGTGTAACTAGTAATAGTTAAGATCACCGACAGACAATTAACACGTTGTTGTGTATAAATACCTCCTCAAAGAAAGCTCCATCTGAGATGTAGGTTCTCTGGTATTCCAGACGACTGTTTTCTCTTAATAATAATAATTTTAAAAAATGCTACTTTTTTACATTTTGGCAGACTGATGGTAAGTGTAATAACTGTGGATGTTTTGTGTAAATATCAGAGAGTTAAAATAAAATAATACAATAATCAAATAAAGGAAACGGTTGCAGAGCTCGAATACGTCAAAACACTTACTTGAACTAGCTATAATTATGTGTAACACAAGCCATGGGCATAAAATAATTGTTAAGCTTCTGTAACAGACGGTGTATACAATTATATATTATTATGTAAACACGCATGCATTCACTAAAATTTGAATACCTATTTTTCACCACCACGTAGGATTTGTATGAAGAAATGTAGCATTAAAACCTATTTCCTGCGCGACAATACTATAAACGAGCACTTGATCAAATATGTCTGCTCATCCAACCGCCAAAACAAAGTCAAATAAACCGACTTACAAACGGTAATAAATCGGTTCAGCTTGACCCAAAAGATAAGGCGAACCGCGGTTAATTTAATATCGACAAACAATACTTTAAACTTAACAGATGTTCAAACAACGTCAATAAAATATGTATTTGGAGTTGAACACACATAAGGGCATTAATTAACATAGCCTCCATGACATTACATACATGGCAAAAAAAGGCAATTAAATAAATAAACTAATGTAGTAAACATGTCACATTTTATGCATCAAAAATAAAATCTAGTAATTTGTTTCATCCCTTCTGTTTTACAGAACTATTTATTAGCTTCCGTATTTGATAAATAAGCAATGAGGGACAGATAAACTAGAAACTCCATCGACGATTTCCTAGTGACACATGCAGAATGTGAAAAAGTAATTAAAAAAATATAAATATTTAGCTTCCTGTTAAAATAGTACGCCGTTGCGAAATGTTATGCAACTTTAACATTATTCTATTTAAAGATAACTCAACCTTACAGGGTTTCTTATAAATATAAAGTTATAGAGAAAGCTAGGGTTAGAATTAGGCATTTCAAAGCACGTATTAGTGAGTGGTATCTCTGTTCCACGAAGTCGCATTTATAAAACAGTCGGATTGATTGTGCAATAAGCTGATTGCTATCAGAATACGCAAATCGAATTGTTAGTTTCCCAACGATAACTTAAAATCATTAATGGATTAGGCACTTAGAAATCGAGACACCGATTATATGTATGTGTGAGGAATTCGCTAATATTTGTTCTGAAATTCGCGTATAAGAATATCTATTTTGTAAATTTATGATTTTCAACTTATTAAATTCCTTTAACCTTCTTTCGAATATATACGATCAACTATTGGGATTTCCAGGTAGCAAGGTTGTATATCTTGGTAAAATATCAGGTGTTAAGAAAATGAAGGGCGAACTTAACATATTTTTATTATTACGGTGGAACCTCGATATAACAAAACTCAAGGGGAATGAAAAGAATTCGTTTATATAGAGGTTTACAACTTAAACTCTGAAAAGTTACTAAAGTAAAAGTTATTTTAATTCGAATAAATCCACAATACAAAATGCCTAAATAAAGAATAATAAAAAAATGTTTTCATCGGCTAAGAATTTGCAAGTTGAAAAAGGTTGGACAGTATTATTCTTGCGCTTTCCCAGATACTATTCAAAACTTCGATTTTTTTACAGACAAGACAAAAATAATAATAATTAATATAAAAATGTATAAATATAATGCATAAAAAATTAAGTAAGATGTAGGAAGCAATCGTTTATATGTTATACTACTACTATATAAGGGTGCTCAGCAGAATTGGTGGAAAAGAGTTCACCCAGGTACGCAAATTCGTTGCCAAGTCGTTGTAACCTACTCAAAGGAGGTAGTTGGATGAGGACTCAACTCAAATTTGCATTTACTCAAACAAACTGTTATTTAGTTGTTTTGTTAATATTGCTTTTATTGTTGTTATTATTTATTAATCTTCAAATTTGTTAATGGTTTTTTATCCTTACATTCTTTCTATAATTTAACATGTCAAATTTAAATTAAACATTCTAATGTTAGTTATAGGTAAAAAGATTTATATACTCTGTACACCTAAGACTAATTCCAATGACGTATTGTTTTATTAATTATTGTAAAAACTTATGCATAATAATGAAATTGTAATAATAAATGTTTTGGATGAGGAATATATAGAGGTACAATTAACAAAGGGATAAATTTGAGTTTCAATGAGAATTAAAAAATTCGTTATATTGAGGTCCCACTATATTATTATTTTTTAGATATTTAGAGTCATGCAAATATTATGTATGCAGGGTCTAATTTAATAACCCAAATGAATTGGTGAAAATTAAATCCATAAATAGACACAAAGAGCATTGTGAATGAATGAATGAATGAAATCTGCATTGGCACAATCTAGTAGAATATTCGCACATTAAACAAAATTAGTCATAGAGCAGCCGAGTATGCAAAACAATAAGTCATAAGTGGAAAAGTGTTCGTAAACTCAATGAGAACACATACAAAATCCCAATCACGAAACTAGCATGTGACGCAATACACGTGGACGGGCTTCTTCCAGATTGTCTAAAACGTGAGATTATTTCAAGGTCCACGGCCCAAATCGTGTTAGAAATAATAAAACGGGTTCCAATGTCTTTTCATTGGAATCAGGTCATTATAAGGGATTCGTGAATAAATTACTGCTTTATCATGCAAGTACATGACGCTTGTTAGAAATCAATGAGGTAACGTTTTCATTTGAATGAATGGCTTTGGAGATATCGCTGAATGGAACGAGTAATTATTTACATTATAAATATATTAAAAACTTATATTTTGATGACACATGTTAAAATGCCTATTAGACTACACTTATTCAGTTAGCAAACACACTGAATAAATGCAGTTACAGATTCAGTTTCAATTGTATGGGTAACATTCAGGGAGCCTGAAAAAATGTAGTCTTGTAAGACCTTAAACATGTTTGCTAATAACAGCCTAAGTTCATCGGACTAATTTGTTGGGAATCTCAATTTTAAACTTATTAATAACTATTATAACGTTCTAATAGATTGAAAAATATGAAATAAAACTCATTATACAGGAATTTTATCTATTTAATAAAATCTAAAATTTTATAAGAATATAAATAATGAAATAAATATGACATGCGTTTTTCTTGAACAACTACTGGACTTTCCTGTTGTTTTTTAGCGATTGCTATTTCTTACTGTTGGTTTTTAGCGATTGTTAGTTGGACTTGGACTATTATTTGCGATTACCGAAGCCGATGTGAAATAATAAATTGTAAGATGAGTAAATTAAATCATCTCATGTAGATATTATGTATATAATTAGAAATGAATATCTATCAATCTGATAATAATATGAGAACAATATTGTTTAAATATTATTGTAAGTATATATTTTGGCTAAATTGAACTTGATCAACTATCTAGTATACTAAATTCAAATATAACAATCATGAAATAAAGTATTAGTTATTGATTAACACGATTTTCTTATTTTGAACCGGTTTATTTATTCCTAACATTTTTTTATTATTATTTTGACACATACACTAGCATTTTTGAAATGGTGAATTTCACCATTCTGTTTGTTTAGTTTGTTTTCTCCAAATACCTTGCAATAATGAGTCAAGTTTTAATTAAGATTTCCTTTCTGAATCGATTCGTTAATTTAGAACATTTCCCAACCTGTTCAATTATATTGAGAGAATAATGATTATTTTGACAAATCTATTGGGCGTGTGAAGGCTGATAGTAGTTGGTAATATTGGCAGGCTTTATAGCGAGAAACTTCCTGTATTATGATGACCTTGCAGGTAACTGAACGGATAATGATCTATTGATACTATCACCTGTTGTACTACAAACCCTTTCACCGTTGATTAACAATTAAAGCACGAACACACAAAC